>OV725080.1:24562696-24874379 GCA_928085145.1 Nezara viridula
TGTAAACTATAAAAGAATAAAAACGTTAACTGCTTTTGAAAAGCCAAACCAGAAATTTTAAGCCAATAAAGAGTTGATAAATACTATGAAGACCATTCAATAATTCTTCTTATACTGTTTTAAATTGATAACATAAACTAATTTAAACTACAAAATGCTGTATATCTTATTTAGATTTTCTCACCTCTAGATCATGAATTAAATTATCTTTATGAGCTAGCTCTTCTGAAAGATGATTAGATACCAATTCATTATTTACGTCTCCATTCTCTTTTGGAGAATCATGATTTTTCACATGGATCGGAGAAATTTTACTGTTTGGTGATGCACTGTTACTGCTGACCACTCTTTCCGCTTCATGCATCAATTCCTTGAAAATAAATTTGTAAATAAAATTGCTGTTAAAAAACAAAACAAAAAAAAGAAAGAAAATATTTAAATTTTTTACTTGCATGTAAATCTGAAGATTTTCGGTCCGCTTGCTCATAGCAGCGACGAGCTCCATTTGTACACTTGCCAGCTTAGACATGATGTTGCTATCAACTTCATTTACCTGTTCTGAACAGCTTATATTCAATAAATTTACGAAAGTTAATTTTAATATTAAATTAATGGTAAATAAATAAATCTAATCTTCACATCGACAGATTTACTGAAAAAAACAATAACTAAAAATGTTCATTCTATGAACATTATATTATCTGTTAGAATTAATGAAATTAATTCTGTCTCTCATTTTCTGGAATTCAGCAGCAATGTAGCTTTTTTTCTGCCAAGCTAATTTGCAGTTACCTGGAGGTTTCAATTGATTTGAAGGTTGTTCAACATTATAATCCCACTTACTAATCTATTGTTTACCACAATCCCTGGTGATAATTATTTTGTTAAATGACCCAATCCAATGATCAGTTCTGATACTCTAGTCTATGTGCAAAACACTTTATAAATAAATCGATACCAATAATGACACAATCTCTAAAACCTCCTCAGTAACTTACAGATTTTTACTTCATAATTTGCAGGTTTTTACAAAATGGCATAGACATTGTAGGTTTCATTTTATGAGGTCCGAATATGAGCCAGGCTTAGATTGATCAGAAAACCTCAAAATCCCATTTTCCAATAAAATTGTCCTAACAGATTTTTGCAGTGTGACTGTCGATAAATCATCAAATCTGCTAGCTATATGCTCCTTCAATTTTACAAACAATTTACTGGTATATAATAATAATAAGGCTTAGCGAACCCAAAGGTTCGATGCCGACACCACCAATCGCTTGTTACACACCTCCCTCCACCGTTCGCCATCCAAACCCAGTCCCTTCAGATCGGCTTTAATGCAATCTTCCCATCTTCGCTTCGGTCTACCCCTCGGACGCTTACCATTCGGCACAGCAAATATTAACCTTTTAGGAATTCTCTCGTTACTAAGCCCAACAACTTTACAAGCCCATTTGATTCGCCGCGATGAAATTACCTCAATTATATTACCCGGATACATCTCACGCAATTCGGAGTTGTGTAACCGTCTGAACTCTCCAGTTAACTCATCCTTTTTCGGTCCGAATATTCTACGCAATACTTTATTTTCAAAAACCTTAAGACGCTGCTCATCCCTTAATGTAAGCGGCCAAGTTTCGCATCCATAAAGAACTGTAGGTAAGATAATTGTTTTATAGATTCTAATTTTTAAGTTTCGGGACAAGAGGCGCGAACTAAGTAGTTTTGTCACAGATTACTGGTATATATGACCAATATAAATTCGTAATGATTACAATTTATTTTTTTGTTACATTCTGTTTAACATTTCAAGAAATGTTCTTTCCGTAATTGCTTGTTCATTTTGTTTTTTCTGTGCTCATTTTTTCATTGTATGTTTCTAATGATGGAAAGAAAATTTTTTGAAATGTTAAAAAAAAATATATATATATAATTCATAAGGATATTGGCCAACTACATCAGTAAAACCAAAAACTTTCCAGGCAAAGAAAAAAAAATTAATGTCACTAAGAGTAAGATTGGGGTAGTGATATGAATGGAAAAAAATTTCCTGGCAAAAACTGAATAGAGATAATATTTTATTTAATGGTTGACAATATGGATAGAGGTCAGTGAACCTTGTGGAGAGAAATCAGAAGGATCATCATAAACCCATTGTTTCCACTTGGAATACCATCCCTCCCGATATCTGACATCTCCTTTTTAAACACCTACTTCTTTCCCAACCCGATTGATCATGAAAAGTAGATAAGAGAACTTTTTAAGTTCCCCCAGAAATGGTTTTGTTTAATTGTGTTATTTTAGTTTCACATGTTTGTATTGTATATATCTGTATATATTTAGTGGTTTTGTTTTATTTTTCTTCCAATATTTTTATTTTAATGACCATTGTAAATATTTAATTTAATTTTATGGCCACACAGGCATTTCCTCTGTATCTATAATTTGTCCTAAAGGGATAAAAGTCCCAGGAAAATAAAAATCTATTTTCATTTCATTTCAAACCCAGAATCAATTAGTAAGCGGTTAGAAGTTGACCAAAAATGAAATTTGCAATTGTTTAAGTTAAACGACATGGATCCATAGAAGTTAGTAACATTCCTAATAATATTTTTAAATAAATCACTTTGCTGAATCAATGTATGGCGACTTGAAAGGATGAAAATTATAGGCACATAGAGGAAAAGTATTTTTTTTATTTTTAAATAAAAAATTACTAGTAAAATGTTTGTACTTTCTATCTTTTTTTTATTTCTTTATGTGCTTACAGAGCAGAGCACTAACAAAATTTTATTATTGTTTGAATTTTTTTAATTAACTTAAAGTTTTATAATTTACTTTAAACATGACAGTATATAGAATCGCAAGGCTCACGAATGCGCTATCAAGGCACTGGGAAATAAATGGTGTATAAAAGAACAGAAAGTAAAGGTGCTAATCATTTGTGAAGGAATTATTATAATTATATAACTTTATTTTAACAATTCATTTTCATAATCATAACTTCTTAAATTTAATCTTAAAGAACAAATATTCGGATGAAAATAGATTATATCTCATTTTGAGAGAAATTAAGTTTAGGCTCAAATATGAATTTAAATTATTAATTCCCTAAACTATACTTTAAAAAATCGGCAAACCTCCAGAAGAGATCTTAACATTCTTAGCTTGATGTTCCTCTGGCCTTTCCTGAGGCTGGTCTTGTTGAGGATCTGAAGAATTTCCTTTAAGCCAATCAGGAAACTTCTTAGAGTCATCTATTAAAAATACCAACTTCAGTTTGGCTATAATGCTTATTTTGTTTGTATTTTTTTATTTTAGTCATAATATTTACAATTGTATTAAAATAAAAATACAAAGTTAGAAACGAGAAAGTTAAGATGGTTCTGAAGTTTATTAAGGAAGTAAAGATATCTGGATTGGGCTAAATCGACAACATATCGAACATTGAGGTTATTATAGATAATTTTAGTTGTGGTAAAGTAAGAGCCATTGAGAATTTTGGATTATAAGGATCGGATGCGAGAGGAATTTGATGGTTTAGTGAAGCTTCAAAGCTCAACTCCATAAAACTAAAATGAGGTTTAAAATTAGCATGCCATAACTTTTAAAAAACTTTACAATTATAAAACTTTGTTCCAAGTAGTGTAATTTAATAATTAAAAAAAGAGATTGATATGATATACCTTCTGCAGCAGACAATTCCTTCTTCTGTTGAGAAGAATCCTTGACCAATTCATCGAGCCAATCAGGTATTTTACTTTCTTTGGGTTCTTTTTATGAAATAAAACAAAAAATAACAACATTAATTCAAAATAATTAGATTATACTGTAGACTTATTCTTACAATTTCCCACTCATTTGACCCTCTGCTGATTTTTTACCAATAATTCTACATAAGACAGAATTTACATTTGTCCATGACATTTTCTTCAAGTCTTCGCTACCAGTCTAAATGTTTAGTTCTTTAACCAATTTTGAAGAATATATTGGCTTGATTCAATATGTGAAGGCAAGAAAAATATTGGATGATTGCTTATACCTAACAACAAAGTATGGGGGAGAACCAACTATGTTTTGTTATTAAGTTCTTGGTTCTAGAATAAGAGATTTTATAAAAATAGAAGGGAAAATGGACATTTAAAAATATAATATTGGTTGAGATTGAAAGGCCAGGATTTATTTTCCAGATTGATAGTGATCCAAAACACACAGCCAGAATCATAAAAGAGTATATGAAAAAAACAGTATGGGATGAATGGGAGGTCATGCCATGATGGCCGAGCTTTTTAAAGCATTTCCTGTATCACTAACAACCCATGAAAGGTCTTGGGTTCAGTACAATGTGGAAATGTACTGTTACAAGGCGAATGGTTGTGCAGGGAGGTAATTGGACTAATATCACGCTCCATCGCCAGGTTTTTCCTCTTAAATAAT
Organism: Nezara viridula; assembly: GCA_928085145.1. Taxonomy (NCBI): domain Eukaryota; kingdom Metazoa; phylum Arthropoda; class Insecta; order Hemiptera; family Pentatomidae; genus Nezara; species Nezara viridula. Next base: position 24,567,134 of record OV725080.1, read on the forward strand.
TATCTAATTAAGAGTACCCAGAAAAGAACTATGAATGCCTTCGTAAGATTTGTCACAGGGACCCTGAGGTATTCCCGTGTTTTGCACCACTATGCTGAATTAGGATGGCTCTTCCCTTCCTTCCGAAGACAATATTTCCTAGGCACATTCCTTTACCAAATAATCAATAGTCATCGTCCATCCTACGCATACAATCTCCTACAATTCAAATCATCTATCCACAAGATCTCGTCCTTTATACCCCTTTCCACAGATCTGCATCATTTACACATTCCTTCGTTGTCTGTTCCACTGCATTCTGGAATTCCATCCCACTAAAAATCTGCCATGCATCATCCTTATCCACCTTTAAAACCCTCTTATTCCAATTCCTCTTCACAATCCAATCAGACGTTGGTTAAATCCATACTATGTAATAAGACTTTAATTTTCTTTAAACATTTTTTTCTCTCTTATTTTTTATTGTTTTATTCTGTGTTGAACGTGAATTTTCATCACCACTCACTAAGCATTGTGAGTAGATAAAATTTGTTTTTCTTAATTTCTAATTTTTTTATTCAAGAAATTGTATTTCGTTGAAATGTATTTTATTTTCTAATTATCTTCAACACACTCCTCGCTATATGTACATATATGTATACTTTATTTTATTTTTTCTTCGCCTAATCTTTACGCATAATCACTTAAATATCTTAGGGAATGTATGCATATCACTTTTTTTTTTTGTTTTTACAATTTCTTTCCTTACATATTAACAGTTATTATTATTTTTTAATTTTTATATTCCATCACTACAATGCTTTGCCTATAAAATTGATTTTGCGTTCCTTCCTAATTTCATTCAATGATTATTATGCTATTGTTTTAGATCCAATATTGTAGTACTGAACCCCTATTACCCAACTGTTCTCGTTAATTTATCCTAAGAGTTTAATTAATACTTAATTTATTACTAGTATTTTGTTATTATTCATTGTAATAAGTCTTTTGGCCAGATTTATGGTTAATTTACATGAACAATACTGTTATTCTAAAGGGACCTAGTCCCAGAATAAAGATGATTTTTCTATTCTATTCTATTCTATTCTACCCACTTCATAGAGGCTGGGTTTCCCTCAGGAGGATCTCCTAGCCCCACAGCTGATGAAAAATTACTAGTCATCAGCCGGGACTCGAACTCGGGACCTTGAGCTCTGGAAGTCAGTGCACACCAACTCAGCTACTCCGCTCCGCTCCCTGGTTTTAAAGCATTTACCACTTTAATATTCTTAAGTCTAGCGGCACCGATTCAACTCTGGCCTGGGTTAGTTGAAATTTATTTTGTGGCAGAACCATGGTATGAATCTCAACTTTCCCATTCTGGTTGGAACATCTTTGGTTGTACCTCTAGAACAATCCTCCTGTATGCCAGAAATGATTAGGGAGGGTGATAAATGGGAAAAAAAAAGTTAAAATGTATGGAATAGGTGCAATTGTTTTGACTTAAATCTTATAGAACATTTGTGGAAATCACTTGATAGAAAAAGAATCAAATGGCATCAAAATTCTCTAAGGAGACCTATGGAGAGTACTAAAAGGGAAAAAAATCCTCATGATTATGCATCCAATTTAATCTAGAGTTTAAGTTAAATTTCTGAGATATCAAAGATATAAAGGAGGGAATATTAAATATTATTTTAATAATATGTTTTATAGGAATTGTCGGAACACATAAATAGTCAGAACACAGTCATTTTAAAGGTTTTTATTAATTCCAACGTTTCAACCTAAGCATGTAGGTCCATCATCAGGACGTGTTTCGAGCACTGAAGGTGTTCAAATACTGGCACTTAGGTAGGTAAGTGTCACTTACCTACCAAAACATGTCCTGATGATGACCCACAAGTTTGGGTTCAAATGTCGCCACCCATAAAAACCTTAAAATGACTGCATCCTGACTACTTATCACATATTATGATATGTAGAACAGTCGACTAATCTCCTGCAATAATATGTTTTATGATTATTAAATTTATTTTTTTATCACAATGATAATTATAGATAAATATTGTAATATACACCTTTATTGGAAGTGGGTAAAAATGATTTAATAAATTAATGTTGAACAATTAAAAGGCAAGCTAATATAGTTCTACTAGTGCAGGGAAAAGAAAATGGCTACTCTGTAATTTCCCAAAAAGGAAAATCCCAAAGAGGAGGGACAAAGGTTTTTGTTTTGGCAAGCAGTTGTTGTGTGATTGCAGTGAAGGGAGGTTAAGAGAAGATATCCTATCCTGGCTCCAGTGGGTAAAACCCAGTAATAGTTTTACCATCTTAGAAGATCTTGTTTGGCAGGGAGAATAGTTGTTTGGAATTGCAAGAGAGAGGATTTCCCAGAGAGCTTGAGTTGAGAGGAAGAATAGTATTACCATTTTGGTGATATGTGTTTGGCAGAACATAAGAAATGAGTTCAGTGCCACAAAGGAAGAAACATTGTATGTAGAAAAAAGGTTAGCTTGTCAATCCATATTTGACTTTATTTTAAAATCAGTGTTTAGTATAGTTAATAACAGTTTGTCTGAGTTGATCTGATTGTCAATAACCCACACCTGAGATAAATAAATATATTAATACTCTCATAATTTTGTTTATTATTATAACAAGCTCTAGTTTCATTTGGAAGTATCCTAATGGTAGAAAGTGACCTTCAGAGGTTATATTATTATTATTTGTCAAATATAAGAGTTATGTTACAATAGTAGTTTTTTTCTCCTTCCAATTTAAATATGACTGTCCAAAGACTTTAAAATCTATATGTTATATATTCTATAACCTTACTTGACCCAGCAGAAGGAGGTGCCTTTAAAGGCTGAGGCGTTGAGGTAACTGGGGAGGCAGCTGTTTTAGGTCTCACAATGTCGCTGATATTCTGTCGAGGAGCCTCTTTAGCAGGTGAAGATTTGATTCCTGTGAGCCAATCAAAATCTCCATCCAATCTATAAAAATTAAATATAAACTAATGCGTACCAAATTAAAAGGTAAAATCACTATTTATTATTTAAATTAAATGATCAAAAACGTACCCACTTCCTGGATTTGATGCAGAGGATGTTTCCATTTTCTTATCATTCCTCCTTGTAGTGGTCATTGATGGCGTGTAGTCAAATGATTTCTTTTCACTTTCAGCAGCCAATGTAGCACCTGGAGGGTCTACCGACAAAATTAACTTATTCAAATTAATACTTTATTTTAACAAAACCCACTTATAAAAATGCATTTAGTAGTAAGAAAGTAGTAATTTTTTAATAATTAAACCCATATTACAATAAAATAAAGCAGATATTGAATAAAATAAAACAATAGAAAGAAAAACATAATAACACCATTTTTAACATAGGATTAATCCCAATAGTTAGTGAATAGTTTAAATCACGGATCTCCAAACTACTGTCTACAAAAGTTTCTTTGGTTATATAGTGAAATTTAGAGAGTGTTGTAGCTCAGTGGTAAGGCACTAAGCTTCCCAATGCTCAAGGTCCCAGGGTCGAATCATGACTCATGGCTCATAGAAAAATTATTTATTGTTTCATTGGCCGTAGGGTGACCCTGGGGTAGGGGACCCTCCTGGGGCAGACCCAGCCTCTACAAAGTGGGTATCCTTAATAAAATAGTTGATTAAGGGGGAAAAACTGGCAGTTGAGTGTGATCCTGGCCCGATCCCCTCTCTGCAAGCCGTTGGCCTTGAAACAGTTCTTTCCCTAAATAGTACTGAACCCACGACCCTTTATGGGTTGTAGTGGTACAGGGTTTTTCAGTGAAATTTAAAAAATAAGAAATTTAGTATACACTCAAACACGAGATTACACATTTATCGCACGAGTTGTTTCTCTTAGAAAACTCATTACACAACTGAAGTGCAATTTAAAGAATAAACTTTTTTTTTAACACAATCCATGGCACACAGGATTTACAGGAGATCTCAACGTAGGTAAAAAGTGAGTTTTTTTTTTTACAGAAGAGAATTATTTCTTTATGATTTATTAGTATAATTTCATATTTTACTTCTCTCTGATATTTTCCATAGTTGCAGTCTACAAAATGTCACCTTCAGCACAAATAGGATTAATATGGAAAATTGTTACATACAACCTTTTGCACTAATAGTAGCGATATTAAACAAATGAAAAATTTTGTAAATGAAAATGGAAAGTAAATAGGGAATCTTTGATCTTGGAAAAATTCAGTAACATCTTTCTTTATTAATGTTTATATATTAGTCTTTTGGGTGTGAAAACGATGTTTTCAATCTCGTATACTTTCATTGGGAATTGTGATGTGGTTTTCCAGGAGGTCAGTAACCACCCAGATATTTGATGGACGTCCTGTTTCAGGGAAAAAAATAAAGGTCCTCGTACACCTAATCCATGGATCTAGATTTGCTTCTGCCATTGAAACAGATTGGGAAGGACACATTTTTTTTTTTGTTCTTCGCTATTCTTCGCCTTATAGCCTATACAGAATTTTCCCGGGCCAGAGGGTGAGGGCGGGGAATTTAAAATCTTCTTCAGCACCAGGATGCGAACTCGTACTTTTTTAATCTCATAACTTCTCTTATCTGGTTACCGGGCAAGTTGTGGTGCTGTGCACACGCGTTAGCCCATTTGGCCATTCCTCCCCCAGCGGGAAAGACACTGGCAGACAGGCCCCAAAGGGATTAGCTAGAGAGCTATGGATAGTCTGCCAAGAGAGCGTGAGGTTGGATGACACCATTCATAATACCTGTGCTCCTGTAAGCAACATATGTCTGTAAGAACCCTTTGATGGATGTCCAAAGATCTACATGGTCTATTGCGTCAAAAAAAAAAAAAATAAAAAAAAATAAAATAAAATTGTCTTTTAGCATGTTTACTTAAAACTAGTTGGTTGTTCTGAGCTAAAAATTTGTATAGTATATTGGACAGTGAACTAAATGGCAGTTTGATATGGAAATATATTATGGAAGGAAGGAATAAATTTTCTTTTAAAACAATAGAACATGTGAACAAATAACAATTTACAGCATATTTGCTAAAACCAGATCGATTTTGATTTTATATATATATATATCAAGGAATTTAGAAACCTTTATATCATATTAGAATAACCAACCATAAAGTGTATACTTTTTGAGTTATGCCCGAGTAAAATTTTTTTTTTAAACTTTTCTGGAAGATAGGATTTTTCTCCACATTTGAAGAAGATAACCTTCAAAATGATGGTTAAATAATTAGATTTGATGAAGAATTAATGAAGATATGGTGCACCAACAAAAAAAACATCTTTGAAAAATTATGTACAAAGACAGCGTGTTATTGAGCTTGTTCTTGAAGTCCTTGCCAAGTTATCATTATAACCATAGAAGGTGATAACCTGATGTATGGACAATAGTCCATGAAATAGATCTAATAAAAATAAATAAAAAAAGAGAATAAAAAGAAAATTATTAATGCTGTATTTACAAAGTGTATATTTTATTTTGTTTAACAATCGAAGACATAATTTCATACAAAGAACACAAGGTAATAAAAAAAAAACTTTAGTTTATTAAAGAAAAAATTAATTCATCATATTTAGGAATAACGATTGCCCCTAATGCCCATGGCAGTCGAAGCGACATTAAAAAAAAAACAGTAAATAAAAAAAAATATTATTCCATCAACCTATATATTAAATTCTTTATTTCTTCTTTACAGTCTTGAGTATATACCTAATTCTTTAAAAAAAATTGTCTTTTCTTAGCCCTGAACTTCAGGTCGAAACGTCGGCAAATGTCAAAATAAATATTATCATTTATTTTTGCCTTCTTATTTGACTGATCACCCCAAGTATTCTTCTCTTCATTATTCATGACAGTCGACCATTTACCCACAATTAAAAATATAAAAATTTGATGGTAGGCATTCCTCCTTCCACAGCTTAAAATGGAATATAGCCTAATATAATAGATCATCCTAAGCTTTTTTGATCTTTTTAGCTACTGGTTTCGTTCCTACCTCAGGCTTATACATAATGGTCCTCCTCTCATGCTTGTCAATTGAGGACTAAACAAACAATTTTTTATTAAATTCCACCAATAGGGAAGGCTGTCGAGAAGAAATAAAAAATAATGGCGACAGATCAAAAATCTGAACTAATGTATATTAAATATTCAAGTAGCTCATGCATTGAAGAGTTAATGCATTACAAAATTAAGTTGGACTTACATTGATGAAAAATATTCCTGAAAAAGTTTTGTATATGGTATTCCAAACTTTTAATGAAACTTTAAATATAAATGTTTTATCTTGTACTTTTCTTTTATGTATACCCTACACTATTTTTATAATTCTGTTGACTAAAAATTAACTCAAAAATTATCATTGAAATTAGTTTAATAATAGAAAGAAAATGAAACAGAATTTTCGATTCAGACAAAAATGAACATGTGACGAAATCTTAAAAACCCAAAACGGTGAAGATATTGTCGAATATTAAATATGAACTGGTAGTGGGTGGCAGTAAAATATTATGAAAATTCAAACATATATATAAAAAGCATTACTTTTGTGTGCCATTTATAAGTTTTACAATTTTTTAAAAATCTTTTTTATACTGTTTATATTTGATTTGTCATTAACATTTTCTTACATATTTCCAACATCTTATATCATTTTTATACTTACTTTTTAACAAGTTTTTGATAACTAAATCCGAAACATCAGCACATAAAAAAAATAAAATTTTCTATTTGTGTGAACATTGACTGCAGCCTTAATACAACTTCTACTACTTCAAAAGGAAAACAGTAGCTTACAGTTATTTATAAAAAATACTCCACAAATATGATCATGGCCCCCCTATATATCCCTTCAGTATGCTTGGCATGCAGGAGCATTGCTGTTTCAATGGCCAGCCAGTCGAGCCTGTTTTGTTTCTAGTGGCTGCCAAGAGAACAGTAATGGAGTTACTGTGTCTTTTTGGATTAATATATTTAAAATAATAATTTATTAGTTTATTAAATATGAATTTCAAATTGTTCTATACTCAACATTAACAAAATTACTTACATTAAATTATTAAAAATATGTTCTGGTCATATTTAATATGGTTTATAGGCACGGTTTGGCCCAATTATTACAACTTAAAATTTCTAATTACTAATAAGTATATGATTTCTAATTAATAATAAGTGTGTACTCTTAATTAAATAATTAATTAAGGGGGAAACATGACGGTTGAGCATGATTAAAGCTCAATCACTTCTCTGCACAATTGTTTGCCCTGAAACAGTACTTCCTAACAAAGTACTAAATCCAACGATTTGAATTGTTTTATTCATCAAATTTCATTTTTAGAAATATCTTTCTAATTTTCTTTATTTTAAAGTTTATTATTAGTTTCTTATCCATATTGAGATAGCTCAGATAGATCAGATATAATTAAAAATATATTTATTTACAAATGTATAACAAATTAATATGAATTGGTCAAGTTTTTCTTCATTAAAAGAATATACAATGTATTGGGTTGGCATATATGGTGTTCAGTGTATGGAGATGATGTCTTATCCAAACGCACCTACCAAAATTGGTTTGCAAAATTTCATTCAGGAAATTTTGACATCAATGATGCTCAACGGTCTGGTCACCAATATGAAATTGAAACGAGCAATGTTAAGGCCATTGTTGATAAAAATCCCACTCAATCAGTGCAAGAGATTGCTATGGTCCTAAATGTGCCACAAGCGTAGAAAACAATTTGCACAAGCTCGGCTATGTTTCCACGCTTAATGCTTGGGTCCCTCACATGATTTTTTTCAAAAATCACTAAAAATATTATAGCAGGAATTTATGGCTACATAAACTATACAAAAGAACATCAACAGGATCTCCGTAAACAAACTACAAATGGAGATAAAAAATAAAAAACATGTAAGAAGCTTTTGTTTATTTATTCCTTATGAAGGCATTAAATCAATAAAACATCCATACGACTTTGAAGAGCAATAATTCAACTTTCTAACGGATATAGTAACATCGAATTTGGAGAACATCCTGAAGAGTTATGAATGATCAGAAGGGTGTCGAGTTCCATCAAGACAACGCTAGGTCCCACACCACATTGGTCACTCGCAATAAGCCTTGGAAGGGATCTTTGCCCCACCCTCCCTATTCACCAGGCCTAGCTTCAAGTGATTACCACTTATTACGGTCTCTGCAAAACTCCATGAATGGAAAGAAATTCCAAAAGGAAGAGGACATCAAAAACCACTTGGAACAGTTTTTTAACAATAAACTCCTGACATTCTATGAACATGGCATTATGCAGTTAGTGGAAAGATGGGAAAAAGCCATATCGAATAATGGTCAATATATTGTAGATTAAAATAAATTTCATGTCTATAATACATTGAGTTTTATTTCACCCTGAAAAACTGAAAGGACTTATTAGCCAACTCAATAATTGAAGCTGATCAACTGAAAAGGGCCAAAAGAGAGTTTGCCAAGTCATAAATAGCAATCTAAATTAAGTTAGATTAATTAAATTAAAGGAGTTTCCATTGTGAACACATTATCAATCCTTAGCTGTTTATAGTATGGCCCGCTCGGCTATTAGTGGAGTGGCATTTGATACAATGTTAAGAGTTTAATGTGATTAGGTAATACTATATTTTCAGTCCTTTTATTGTAAAAATCAATTAAGAAAAAAAATTAAAATAATGAATTATGAGCTCCATAGAAGGCCCTTGTGCATTACTATCCTATTTTAACTCTCTAGTTTTAATGACTAGCTCAAGGTGCTAAAACATAATAATTGGTCACTGACTGTCAAGTAGATAAATATATAACTATAGATTAAATTTTTTAGGCTTGATAATTTTGTAAAACTAATCATGAAGAAGATAATTATTGATCGAGTTTAGGAGAAATAGGCATATACTTATAACCTTTTCTAAATAGTGTGACATTTATCAATTACGTCTTCACTCCTAAAGATCACTAAATCAAAATCGGGATTAAATTCCTATTTTCAAATATTTGAAATTTTTGTTATCATATAACAACATATTAAAACCAAGTTATATCAAAACACTTTTATTTATAATGCTTATACCTACCTAATCCAATTTTCACTGTAGGTTCTTCATTTGACATTTTAACATCACCAAATAGTTCATTCATGAGAATTCCTTTGTTTCTGTTTCTTGACTTCATGGTAGGGACTGGAGGGACAGGTGCTGGTAACACTGTATTTGTGTCAATCACTTCTTTTTCCTTCTTAATTTTATTATTATTTTGTAGTGTTCTATCTCTAGCTCTTAATGAGGCTTCAGCTTCAGGGGACAAGCGGATTTTACTTTGATATATAGTCTCAATAGGGTGCGGCTTTTCTGGGGAATCTTTCAATCCTAACCAATCTGCAGTGTTCTTGGAACGTTTTTCATATTTTTTTGCTTCTAGATCAGTCCTTGAAGTATCATAACCCATAGGACCTGAGAATTCTTTAAACACTGGCATAAATCTGAAATTAAAGACAAATACTTTAATCTTAATAATACCTCGTTTCAAACATATATTACTCGTCAAATGAATATAAAGATCGAAATAAAAAAACCTCGGATAATCTACATCCTCCTTAAAATTACTGCTAGATCTCCGCAAACCTAAAATATAGAAAACAAAGTTAATGAAGCCAGAGCACAACTTTAATATACAATATTCATAAGCTATATCCATTACCTTCTTTATTGTTTAATTGTTTTTTGCTGGGACTCTGAAAGAATGAGCAACTATAGTAATGAGCTTAATATACTCCCTTTTCTAATGTTTAATTAAATGATTAATAAGATGGTTAATTTACCTTAAGGCCTGATATTTTCCCCTCAGAATCTCCAATGCTGTATTTTTTATCTAGTTCACTGGCACTCTAGAACAAAAGGTTTACACTAATATAGCAAACCAGAATAATAGAGGCTTAAACTGGATAAAAGTTAGAACGCCTGACACTGAAATATATGAATTTGAGAAAGAAAAAACTAAGAAACCGGAAACATTAGGATTACAATTATTTGCAAAGAAATCTAACTTGTAATATTTGTTCTAATTCATTAGGATCGACATCTGAAACATCTGACAGAGAAAGACCATCAATAATACCCTCACTTTTAATAAAATCCGACATTTCACATTTGAAAGTGAAGAAGCCGTTTGTTTTGACGACCGTAACCAAACAACGGAAGAACTTAGCTAACTGTTAAACGTTTGTCAATCAGTATATGTACGATTAAAATATTAATTTTGTTTTATAAAAGTTATCGAAAGATATTAAATGTAAATTAGTACAATAATATGGGATGTAGAAAAGTAACAAAAAATTTAATGTATTGTTAAACGAATAAAATCTGAAATATATGCATATATGTTAAAAAACATAGAATTATTGTTACTATAGTGACCATAAATCATCTTGTAAAAGATAAGACAAAAATAATTTTTGTCAAAAATCATTTATTATTAAATGTGATACTCAGGCCCCCATATATCTAGTTCATGCTATGGTACTATGCTATCATGCTAGTCCGTACACCCTCTTTATACTGCCATAAAATAATTATGTATAATAAATATATGCACTAGCGGATCCAGGATTTAATTTTGGGGGGGGGGCTTCAGCCCGAAACCTTTTTTTTCATAAAAATAACGATAATTACTTTGGAAAAACAGAAAGAAACTAACTACCTATATGAAATGGTGTTTAAGTTATTCCTTAAGTACTTTTAAATGTAATTACACGAACAATAATACTTTAAGAGGTATTTTTTAATTTTTTTTCCCATAAAACATGGTTATATTTTTCCATTTTGGGGGGCTTCAGCCCGAAAGCTCCCCCCGTAGATCCGCCCGTGAATATATGCATGTATGCAAATATATCATTAGGCACAGACGGATCTACGGGGAGGGGAAGAGGGAGCTTTCGGGCTGAAGTTCCACCTCTCTCTTCCTTCCCCCCCAAAAAACGGTAAAATATAATCATGTTTTATAGAAATAAATATCAAAAACTATCTCTTAAAGTATTATTGTTCATGTAATTACATTCCTCTTAGTGAAAAGTCAGAATTTCTAGCGGAATCGAGGAGAAACTTCATAGAAAGAACATCTGACTAACAAAGTCATATGCAAATGTCAACTTTGGGATACTTAAGAAAGTTCACGAAGTGGAATGTGAGAAAACCTTTAATAAACTGAATAATCAGAAGGCTCCATCCAGTGTGAGATAAACTTACTATGGAACTCTTTCGATGAGGGGGCAACATTAAAGAAATTTGTATGTCAATGTGGGAGAATGAAGTAATACTCTCAGCGTGGAAAAGATTTTCTATCCTATGCACAAGGAGGTGGTAAATCGTCTAGCAAGTCCCAACTACAGAGGAACTTGTTGGCCGAATACAAAGTCCTCTCTAATCTCATATTTACGCGTATCCTCTCCTATGGTGCTAGAGCTCATACCAATGTACCTACTAATGTACATTTTGAAGCTGGAATTTACTGTGGACTAGATATTTACCCTGCACTAGCGGATCCAGGATTTAATTTTGGGGGGGGCTTCAGCCCGAAACCTTTTTTTTCATAAAAATAACGATAATTCCTTTGGAAAACCAGAAAGAAACTAACTACCTATATGAGATGGTGTTTAAGTTATTCCTTAAGTACTTTTAAATGTAATTACACGAACAATAATACTTTAAGAGGTATTTTTTTCCCCATAAAACATGGTTATATTTTTCCATTTTGGGGGGGGGGCTTCAGCCCGAAAGCCTCCCTCCCCCCGTAGATCCGCCCGTGTTACCCTGTGAACCATATTAGAGAGAGTAAATAAATATAAGCTAAATATATGCCATCTCTTCATCAACAGGCGCGGATATGGGCTGAGGCACCAAGCTAATAATTACTTTACGTTTGGCCACTTCTTCTTCAGTACTATAAGAGAATTTACCGTTTAAAGGAGCTATTTGAAATAAAATTGATTTTTTTTTTAAATTAAAAACGCCACAAATCATTATATATAGTTTATTTATTTTTATAATAAACAAAATAAACCAAATGATTGTTCTATGAAGATAGGCAGATTTTATCAGTTTGAATCTCAAAAACTCAAATCATTTTCGGCTTTTATCATCATAAAGACCATTATAAGCTATCACAAGATTTAAAATTATCTTAATTTACTGCTTTAAATTTTATTGAGGTTTAGGGTATTGAAATGATATCCTAGGGTGTATCGTTTAGGGCACTGAACTGTTGTTTATTAACTCATTTTTATAGCATTCCACTTTGTAATTAATTAATATTTAATAATTTAAATGTAAGCAAATATTAATACAAGCTAAAAATAAATTCAATTAAGTTTACTGAAACAATTAACTTAATTTAACAATTTGTTACCATTTTATATTCATTATGTAGGTGCCTATTAATGTTCTTTCTTTCTGACATATTGCAATATCAATACCTGTAAAATATTCAGATACGAAATAAAAAAGCTAATATGGATATAAATAAATACTCTAAAAATTTCACGTTAAATGACTCAAATAACTAAAACGGAAATTTAGTGTTTTTCACACTAAAACAAAGTATGATCGAGAAAGGTCAGGTGTTAGTAAACTAAATTATTTATTTAATTTTTTGTTATCATACGATTTTTTGTTTTTAATAGCTAATTTATTTTTTTTTAATATTGTATCTGTATTTGAAATTTTTCATTTAGTTTTAACTTTAGAGAGAGAAGGCGGCCACAGTTTGTGGCGTACCTACATATATCATTTAGAGTCTGTTACGGAATTAATTTTGAGTTCCTCCGAATTTATTATTTTGTTTGCACTAAATTTATATTTTAAATTATGAAAAATACAATGTCTTACAACGTTATCGTATAATTTATATAAATGTATGTTTCATTCAATTTAAAAAAAAAACATCAGTTGTGGAACTCAGGCATGACCACCAGTCATCATCCCCCCCCCCCGAGTATGGGACGTACTCATACAAATCTAGAATTTTAATATTTGTATCTAAGAATGGATGAATTGAAGTAACTGCTTGTTAAAAGATGTTAATTTTTAATCAGTCTGTTTAAAAAACATAATAAATAAGAAATGTATTTTTTAAACAGTTTGTACTGTTATAAAGTTGGCAGTTGAATTTAAAGCATGGAAATTTGTAAAACATACAAAAAGTATAATGTTTTTACAATTACAGATAGTAAATATTGTTTATAATATCAGAGATAAAGATGCTATCTAAACATAAAACAAAAAATTGATATGCAATCGTTTAAACAAGTAAAGGACTCTCAGTGAACCTCCATATAACCTCTCTTGAGTAGCTTTGTGTTTATACTTGTGTTTGAGTGAGTTGATTCTTATTAATATTGTTATTATTGTGAGTAAAACAGTCTGAGAGTGATATATGTAATAATTTGATACAGGTAGAAATGCCTAAGTATTATTGTGATTATTGTGACACTTATTTAACTCATGATTCACCGTCTGTGAGGAAGACCCACTGCCAGGGAAGAAAACATAAGGATAATGTTAAATTCTACTACCAGAAATGGATGGAAGAACAAGCTCAACAGCTAATTGATGCTACTACTGCTGCATTTAAAGCAGGAAAAATAGCGGTTCCAGGTAAAACTGTAGGTGTAGGTGTACCTCCTCCTGGAGTTCCACCAATTGGCCCTAATGGAATTGCACCAAGACCTCCACCACCAGGACCTGGACCAATGATGGGACCCCCTGGAATGCCTCCCGGTATGGGTCCAATGATGATGGGACCCCATGGACCAATGCCGCCGATGATGGGAATGCGACCTGGACCTCCTATGATGGGCCCTATGGTTCCAATGGGACCAGTCGGTCCTATGGGTCCTATGAGACCTCCTATGATGGCTGGTCCCGGGCCAATGCCTACTATGAAAAAGTAATTAGATCATTTTTGTGATATGTTGTATCATTTCTTATCCAAAGGACAAAATGAAAGTTTTTTAATTACTGTGTAAAATATGAGTGTTTCTGTATTTCATATTTTACCATTCACTAGTTCTTGCAAATAATTATTGTTACTTTGTAATCCTTTTATTTAATTCTTTTCTCATAAGTCATTTAATAAACCTCCAAATATTGTAAACAATATTTAAATGTTGTAAGCTATAACATTATTACATATTTTATTGTATCATTTATTAGGTTATGTGAAAGTATGTTCCAAGTTATATATAAATCACCACTTAATAGTTACTACAAATATTTGTAATAACTTTTCCTTTTATTTAATATTTTTTTATTAGCTCTGTATAGACTTTGTAGATACTTCAATATTGTTAGCTGTAGTTTTATTACAGCTATATACACTTACTTGTATTATTTATTTGCTATCTCCTAAAAGTATATTCAAAATTGTATAATATAGATTTAATATCTGTTAATAAATATAGATTTTGTACTGTCTTGATTTTATTAGATGATCAGGAACAAAAATAAAAGTGTTTTCTATATTATATTATTTAAATAACATTCTAATCCGAATAATCCTCTTTGTTATTTATAGCAATAATTTTTATTTTGTTATTAAAATTTTGAATTTAGTATTGACCATGTTACGCAAGAAAAGCTAATATGCATTTTTCTTGGGTGAAAGTCTGTTTTTCTTTAAATCTTTATGAAAATATGGTAAAGCCTTATCTGCAAATGAAAATGTGAGGTGTGAATACATTTAAGTATATCAAATATAATGAAAAATTAAAAATAATTACAGTAAGAATCTCAGGAATGTTGATTGGCCCTTGCTCAATATTATTGCTCAGCCATAGAAAGTGAGAGACATTAAAAAGCAAGTTCATTTATTTGGATGAATGTGCTAAATTTTCATTCAGAAACACTTTAAATTATATGTTAGTTTTAATGCATTGTCCATTGTTTTTGTCCTTTTACCCAACTTAGAGAGAAAAATAAAAAATTCAATAAACAAAACAAACCAATATTGGTATTGGAATGAGTAACTTGGTATTAAAAGAAGTAACCAATTTTAATACTTGAAATAAAGTTAATTAATAATACAAAAAAGTATATTTTTATAATGGTATTTTTTCATTGATAATATATTATCAATTTTAAATCAAGGCTGAAAAAAAAGTTTAATTAAATTTGAAATAAAGATCACTACTTTTTATTACTATTTTTTTTCATATCTATATTTGTTTTATAGCCAACTTGAAAAGGTTGGTTAACCTGGAATGCATTGAGCCTTTTTTATTTTCCCCTCCAAAGGAAGGTATTGAGAATTTCTCATAATAGTATCTGTTAAAGGTATATATATATTTTTTTATCTAAAGTGTTTTATTGTTTATATGACTCATGGTAAAAACCTATTTATTTCATATTGTCTATTATATGAATGTTTCTTGGAATTATCTTCATCAACAGCGCTTTTATATTTTTAAAGAAAGAAAAGTTTGGTTTGTATAATTGAGTTAATTATTTCAGAAACAACACAATTATATTTTAACCGTTTTGTGTGAGACATGTTTTGAGTACATTGTTCATAACCACATTTTAATTTACAGAAACATATTACCTTATTAGTGAAGACTGATTGTTTATGCTATATATTTCCTGTCAACATTTATTTTTTATGGTTTTTTGTCTGGTTTTCAAAATCATTAAATAATGGCGCATGTTCCAGTTCTGAAATAATTGATTCAATTATGTTGAAATTCTTGTTTTAATATGTCTAAACTTCAGGAAAGCTTACCATATTAATTATTTTACATATAACAATACAAGATAGATATGTTAGTATACTGTTGTTTCTTACAGATACTTTTTTTTTCCTTCTCAGCACAATAGTATTTTGGGGTGAAATGTGGATTACAAAGAATCGTGTATATTTGTTTACATATTTCAGTCATCATTTGTATACCAGAAGTAGACATTTGATACAGTTCCTTTTTTTTATTTTCCTAGTAATTCCACTACTATGGATCATCTATGATTTCTTACTCCATTATAATAGCTGATTGTTTTCAGTATATAATAATTCAAAAAAAAAAAAAAAAATGCATGTAGCAGAATGAATGCAGGACTAGAAGTAAATTTTGTAGTTAAAAAAGAGAAAGTCAAGTGTGAATTTGAGTTTCATAGTCAATATTTTCTAAATCAGACTGAGATAAGTGGAAATTAAGACAAGTTTATAGTTAATAATAATAAATAGGGCTGAAATTCCAGAAAAAAATCGTTATCAAACTAGATATGAAAGGAAATATTATGTGACATTTGAAAAACCTGTACATTTTACTAAACCATACCCCTTGTAATAGAAATGCTAACTTAATTAATAAGTTTAATTTTAAATTTTAGAAATTTATATCTATGAACCCTATGGAGGTTGAAATTGCTTATTCTGATATTCAAGAGTAACTGGCAAGAATCATCTTGCAACAGCCAGGTAACAGTAAGTGTAGTTTTTTATCATTTTTTTTTTTTATCATGATATTTACAACTATTAAAAATAGAAAAAATATCTAGAAAATGTAAAAAAATGAATATGATGATGACATGAGAAGACGTGAAATGTAATTATTGAAATCAAAATTTCATTATGACCTTTATAGTCATGAATAGTCTAAACATTAGACATTTTTAAGATTAGAAAGAATTTATTACTTTCCATGGAAACAAAATTATTTCTGGGATTTTAAGAAATTAATTTTAATTTAATTGATCATTTTATTTTAAAACATACAGTGGCCAGCAAAAGTTTTCATACATACATTGGTTGAAAAGAAAAAAAATCAATAAAAACAATTCTTTACTACATTTTTTTCTATTTAAATGCACAAATATAACTTCAACACTTCTTTTATTAATTTTATAAAAAAAATTGTCAAACAATAAATAGATGTATTTTAAATAAAACTAAGTATAAAATAAGAATTGTAATGCATATTAAGTTTCCATACATACTCATATTATGTAATCATTTATATATTTATTTTAATCAAAAGTTTTAAATTAATGTCGGGATGAAATCCTTTGTGCTTCAATACCATTTAAGTCATTCAGGAATTAATATAGGTAAACTTTGACTCAATTGTGATGGTATTTCTTCCCTCCATTCTTCCAACAATTTAGTTTTACTGACCTTATAAATTCATTTATGAACTGTGGATCGACTTGAACCCAACAATGTTCGATAGGATTTAAATCTGGTCTCTAGAGAGGAGTTTCATGTTCGTTTCGATAATCATATACACAAAACCATTTCCGTGTGTGGAGAGTTTGGTGCTAAAATTCTTGTTTTATACTTAAAATCTTATTTAAAATATATGTATTTATTTATTGTTAGGCAAATATTTTTGATAACATTAATAAAATTGAAGTTTAAACAGAAAAAATATGTAGTGAAGAATTCTTTATATTGATTTTTTCATTTTCAGTCAATATGTGTTTGATAAATTTTGCTGGACACTGTACATACAATATACTCCTTTATTTTATTGCTTCAAATAGGTTGCTTATTTAATTTTGTATAATACATTGACTATCACAAAGAATCTCTTTAAAAATATAAATACCTGCATATATATATATATATATAATAATATAAATGATGGCTTTTTTTTTTTTTTTTTTTTCTTTCTTAATTGTAACATTATAGGTATGCCTGTGTCTAAGATGTTTATTTTCATTACTTTTTTTTTTTTTTTCTTTTTCTCACTATGATATTTTATTTTGTTCTTTTGTAGCTTTATATTATTTGAAGTTAGCTTATTTTTTTTATTTTTTTTTATTTGTAAATATGGTGTGAATGTGCTCTCAGAACTCTATTATAAATGTCCTTTATTGAGACAGATTGTAATATTTATCAATAAACCAAAAAAAAAATTGTAACATGAGAGAAAAGTTTTATTCTTGTTTGATAAAGCATTTTTTACTTGTTCCAAACATTTAAAGATTGAAGTTTCTGTTCTTCTTAATACTTGTTTCTATTCTCAAATAATGTAATGTTTACAAATATTTAAGAATACCAAAGCTATAGAAATTAAAAAAAAAATTTTGTGTTTTGGAGAAATTTCCATAATCAATTCCAGATTCGAGGTCATCTGCTGGAACAGGAAACATATTGGTAGTATTTCAATGAAAATATTTCAGTTGTAGGATGTCAAAATAAAAATTTTGAATAATTGTAAAATATCTTGCATTCTTTAAAAGCATACTTTGCATAGTTTAAGAGGACCCCATATTAAATATTTTCTTTATTTTTTTGTAAAACTGAAACAGAAAATCACTAAAATATTATTAATTTGTGTTATGAATGAAAAAGCATTTCAATGTTTCAATATAACTCTTCAACAAATGTTTTCATTAAAGTTAGTCTGTTGTCTCTATTTCTATATCTGATACTTCCTCTTCTTTTATGATTAAAGTTTATGTTTGTCAGGAATTATTGAGAAAGGTATTACATTTTAGAAGTTTACAATTTAATTTATTTAAACACAAATATTTTTACAGTGCTTGTCAGCAAACTGTTCTTGATTGTAAATAATTTAATCTAATCATAGTTCCTGAGAGAGTAGGGAAGAGAAATGGCTGTTAAAGGAGAAACAATGGGTTCTATTCCTGGATAAATTCCAATAGATCTTCATAGAAATAAGACTGTTGCACAGTTTTAAATGAAGTCTGCGTCTTCAGAGTCATATCCACTGTGTTGGAGTTGCTGAATCAGCAACAAACATTCCCACTGTATCAACAAGATTGTATGACAGGTTTGCATGTACTCATCTGTCCTGATTTATGGGATGTTCACCGGAACCATAGCAAAGACTGAAGTAGATGTATATTGATAAGCTGTTTCATGCCGCATGGCTCTGGACATTCAAGACCAAGGATAAAAGAAAAAAATAAATAAACACTCGAAAATCGTTAAACAAAAAATTATTCTTGGTTCATAAATGAAAATGGGCTGGGCATACGCAGAAGAAAATTTTAAAGTATAATTAAGTTGTATAGGTTGTTTTTTGGTCTATAAAAATCAGAGTACAAATGGAGGATAGAAATCTAAAAATGTGATAATGAAGTAGCATTTGTATTTATTTTATATAAATCTCAACATTTAATAACAAAATTATCAATAACTTTATTCGCAAATAAAATTGTTGATATGTATATTTCACAGCTAGAACTTGTTTGTTTTTTTCAGTTTTCCTGCTTGATTTCTGATGCAGAAAAAAGGTGACAGATGAACCATCAAAGCTTTTAAAAATAGTTTAGGATATTTAATTATTAACATTGAATAGCTAATCAATTATTTTATATATATATATATATATATATATATATATATATATATATATATATATATATATATATATATATATATATATATATATATATGAAATGGATTGATAATGTATAACTTTCAATTTTCATCTAAATATTTTGGTGCTTTTAATATCACTGATGGAGAGAGATTAATTTCTAAAAACAATTTGTTTTTCATCAAATTATTAAATCTTCCTGTATAGTATAATAAATTCAATTTAATATTATTTGAAGATTATGTAATTTTAAAAATTATTTCTATATATTTTTAAATGATTAAGATTATATTACATTAGGTTTGGAATAAATTACTAGTATTATGATTCTGATATATTAAAAAAAAAAAACCACATTAAATATTCATCATGTATCGGTCCATGCCAATTAAAATCTAATCATATTACTAAAAAAAACTTACAAGTTTATTTAACTAAATGACTAGCAATTTGAGTCTAGTGAAATAATAGCGATAAAAAAAAAAAACTCAGCAATTTTAGTGAATGAGGTTTTTACTTGTTATAGTATTTTATGTTTCTTATATTGTGTTTGTAAAAACTCCCCTACAACGTTTATCTAGTGCATTGTTCTTGTTTGCCGCATTTGCATCCTTTCTTGGCCTGACTAACGTTCGGTTTTGGAAAATGGACGTATCCTGTGCAATGATCAACATGGGATGTTGGAAGAGGTTCTCCCACTCTAAGTTGGTTAACAGTAGTGTTGTTACAATTGCAGCATTCTGATCTCATGGCTAGTTTGGGGTAAGGAAGAGGCATCGGTGAATAATCCCTGTAATTCAATAGATTTACAACAATGGAATAAAATATACACAATAGAATTATTAGTTAGTATTTTTATATCTACAATGGTAAGATATAAATTTTTTTTTTTAAATAGCTCTTATTTTAACATTGAAAGAAACAACTCATAATCAAATATCTATTAATTTTAACTTGTATGATTTAAGTTGAAATTTCGATTTTTCAAATATAAATAATCCAATTTATGAACATTATTAAATATTATAATGTCTTTCGGGCTGAAGCCCACCCAAAATGGTAAAATATAACCATGTTTTACAGAAAAAATATTACAAACTATCTCTTAAACTATTATTGTTCGTGTAATTATATTTAATAGCACTTCAAGAATCACTAAGACACAATGCTATATGGGTAGTTAGTTTCTTTCTTTCTTTTTTTTTCAAATTAATTATTGTTATATATATGAAAAAAAAATCCTTCGGGCTGAAGCTCCCCCCCAAAATTAAATCCTGGATCCGCTAGTGTAAATAGAGAATACATTTTTCAAACTAATCCGTTGACTGTCCTTATAATATTTAAATTTCATTGATTTTATTAAACGGGACTACCAAATTTTTGTGAAAATTGCATAAATTCATTGTAATAAGTTCTTCATGACATTAGCGGATCCAGGATTTCATTTTGGAGGGGGGCTTTAACCTGAAAGATTTTTTTTTTTAAATATTACGATAATTACTTAGGAAAAAAAAAAGGAAAGAAACTAACTACCTACACCAAAAGGTGTTTAAGTGATTCTTGAAGTCCTATTAAATGTAATTACACAAACAATAATACTTTTAGAGTATTTTTTTTTCTTAAGACAGGGTAATATTTTACCATTTTTTGGAGGAGGGCTTCAGCCCGAAAGCCCCCCGTAGATCCGTCCGTACTTCATGACACAATGCTCCCGTATTAAAAGTTCTTTCAACTTTTAAATGACGCTCGGGTCAAATTGAATTGAACACGCAACAAGTGGATGTCTCATCTAGCATCTTCAAGGGCACTGACCAGAGGAAAATAAAACATTTTATATTTAGTGCTCAGCAATTTATAACTCAACAATTGTTTCTAGTTCTTGTAGATTGTTTCTATGGTGAAGAGGTGTTTACATGGTGGCAACGCCTCTAGCAGGGATTCGATAATCCTAAACGTTAATTTATAAAATCTATTATAATTATTGTTTATTAGATAAACAATGACGGATAGCAGTCCGTGGCAATCGCCTAACTCAGAAGTACCGTTTATTATTGTCATTGTTTTCGTAATGAACGATTAAAGTTCACAAGTCTGGTAAATCACAAGCTGTTAAATCGTAAAATGTTCATGCGGGTCTTCTTAACGTTTTCCTTTCACATTATTTTCTATCTATAATTGTATAAATATCACTGGTTTTAATTCCAGCAGGTTGTGTCTAAACTTTGCGTAAATCGATGTCAATTGCTGCTGGATTCATTCGGTTGATGCATCGATGGGATAGAGCTGAGTGTAAAAACATGCCCATTCGATCATTTGGTGGATTCCAGCGATGAAATTAGCGCTAACCTTTCAAAGCTTGTCCTTTATTTATTATCAAGTATTCTGTATGAAAGTTCTGAACCCTTCATAGTTTTTTTTTTTAAATTAATACTATTTTTAATAATTAGTTTTAGCTTATTAACAAAACAACTGAATCAGATACACGTTGACTAAAATAAAATTCAAGTAAAGGACGGTTTTGATAATCTGAACAAGTAGATTGCTTGGCCGGTTTGGATTATCAAAGGTTAAATTTAAAATGATAACGAAAATATATATATTATCAATTAAATATAAATATATTGCAAAAAAAAAAAAAATCTGATAATTATCATATAAATGTGAGTTCAGTATGATTTGTTGCTACAGAAAATGCCTTATCTCCCAAATTCCTTAAAATTTCCAGAATTTGGTAGTCTGTTTGTCTGTTTATATTGTTTTCATTCGCCAACTGTAATCTAGTATTAAATGTCTTTATGGCGTTTCTATGACTTATCTATAATGAAAATAAAATGGCTGTAAAGACTTTTGTGAAATAAAAATTAATACATATTCCATGCCTGCTTTTGAAATTATCAAGCCAACCTATTGGTATTAAACATCTGCTTTGTCGTCCTTGACTTTTCAGCTAATACAGGAGTATCGAAGCAACGAACCGTCGGATCCGTCCCGCCAGCACCACGCAAAGCTACTTTGATTACATGGTAAAATTTAAAAATATATAAAGTTTATTTAAATCACTTAAACACGAGGTTGCTACATTTTTTTTTTAATGAGTTTTTTTCTCATAGAAAGCTCATATCACAACTGAAGTATAAGTTATAGAACAAACTTTTTTTCACAATCCATGGTCTGCGGGACAAATTAGTTGCGGATCCCCCGAGTTAATATATCTCCGAAAATTGGACACCCTCCTGATATCTGGAGTAAAAATGAAGTATAAAGAGATTCATAATGATGTAGAGATGGTTGACCGTTAATATGATATGAGAAGGAGGTAGTCGAGGGTGCGGTCAAATAAATAAAAAAAATTAAAATATATAAATTATTTTAATTTTTGCCGACGTTTCGACCCACTTTTTCATTTACAGACACCATAATATATTATTCGACACTACCACACAAAGAATTTTGAATAATATGTACTAAGGAACAGAGCCATTCTCATTTCGTCTCTCATGTGCAGTGTTGCCCACTCAGTCTTGGTCTCGCAACAGTCTTGCAGTTACCTATTAGCTTATTACTATAGAAGAGATACGACTGTAATTGTTTAGACAAGGGAGACCTCACTAAACCCGAATGAAAAATTGGAAGAGTTAAATACAAAAATATATTGGTCATACCAATTGTTTACATATAGTAACTAAAATTGTCAAGTATTAGTAACTATTTTGCCTTAATTTTTATTCACAAAAACGAGTTTATTTTACCAGTCGTGGTCTTGGTCTTCCAACAGTCAGGCGGTCTTGTTCGTGGTCACGCAAAGTGCAAGACCAAGACCGATTTTGTTCAACACTATTCATGAGTCAACTTTATTTTCTTTCTTGTTCGGACTACCAGTGCTTTCGGAATACTACGAGTTCGGTTTATCAAGACCGACCTACATTACTAAATATAAAAGAGCTTAAGAGATAAATTAAATTTTTTTTGGAGGGGGGAGGAGATAACATTGTCCGAGGGCGCCAAATATCTAAGGCCCCAGCGCTGCATTCAAAATTTCCTCATATTGATTTATTTCCTCTATTATACAGACCTAGAGGATTAACGATGTAAAAAACGTCAACGGTTCTTCCTCAAGGTATAATAATTCGCATTTTGGTTATTTTAAAATTCAAGGTCGCCTTAACAAAAGTTTCTTTTATTATTATGTTGAAAGACGTAAGCTGCTTTTTTATAGTTATCTATTCCTTTACCATCGCGCATACATTTAAAACAAATTCTCTCTATTTTTACGTCTTAGAATCATTTCTATCAAGGTTGAATCGATAAGTATTTTTATTTTATAATCGGTTTTGAAGAGATTGGACCCCTGTACTTTCTTAGAGAGAAAGTCTATTGCTAAATATATATATATTATATTATATGAGATAATGGGTAGCTTCAATTTCAGTTTGAAAAAGCGTGGAAAAAATAATTTTTTATAAGTTTTCCGATATTTAACAACTCGAATCGAATTTCTATTAACGTTTTATTTATTTCTAGGTCACGTAGGAGGTGTCGTGTCCTATCAATGCTAAGCTCGTGCTGTCCTACACAAATTATAGGTGAGCTGAATGATGACGCAAATATTTTTTTAATTATTGCAATCCCATCATTGAGCAGAAAGTAGTCGGGGGATTATAATAATTATTTTATTTCAGTGAATTAGCAATCAAATAATTTCTAATTACATATGAAGCTATGTTAAATTCTCATAATCAAACAAAAAAAAAAAAAAAAA
This sequence comes from Nezara viridula, assembly GCA_928085145.1. NCBI lineage: Eukaryota > Metazoa > Arthropoda > Insecta > Hemiptera > Pentatomidae > Nezara > Nezara viridula. Next base: position 24,591,267 of record OV725080.1, read on the forward strand.
ACAACGAAAAATCGCATTTGGTCATGTGTATAAATGTTTCCTTCTCCTACTATCGATACTTTGATCTTTGCTAAAAAAAAAAAAAAAAAAAAAAAAAAAATTGGCAGTTACGTAGTGTCACTTTATCATCAACTGCAATTAAATAATTTTCTATATTTCAAGATCTGCGGTTTATCGTTCGAGAGTAAAAGCATGGAAAGAAACCGTTTTTGAAGTGTAGTCGTGTCAAAAAGCCAAAAAAAAAAAAAAAAACACTCGCTCTACTAAGCAAAAGAATTTAATTGAATTTGATAAAATCCATATTGGAACGATCTTTACAATATCAGAAAATGGATTCGCTACAGAAAGATATAGTTCCACAACTTGCAGGCTTGGTTTTAACTGGTCGAACCAGTCAACAAATAAAATTAAAAAAATAAAACTTGATGTGCTGATTCTTTTTTCTTAGTTAATATAATTTATTTATACATATTAAACAATTAAATAATTTATTATATTTATTAGTAAAATTTCGAACACTTTTCTTTACATGGGAGGACTTTAAAGTTAAATATTTTAATTTATATATTACAGTAAATATAATTATTATTTTTTTGTAAATCACTCTGTACAGGTTCTTTAAAGTAAGCGAAAAAATCAAATCTCCTATCTAAGATAAATATTTTATTGCTTATATGTGCTTCTTATATATTTAACGTTTCGGAACTCTGCCCCATCTTTTTTATTATTCCTAAATATTGTCATGTATGTGTCATCCATATTTTTTTATTTCGTCATTTTTCCAATTTCTTTTTACATCTTTCGTTTTATTGAGGAACATCTTAATCTTACTTGCATTATTACCCTGATTAGGATGTTCCTGAACAGAATAGATGTAAAAAAATATTAGAAAAATGATGACATAAATATTATGGATGACACATATATGAGAATATTTAGGAACAATAGAAAAAATAATATTCATGAAGATGGGGTTGAACCCCAAATCGTTAAACTATTAAATATATTATATAATTAATATAATATTTACCTCAGAAGAAAGATTTAATTTTTTGCATTTCACAAAGAAACTAAATTAATATTTTAAGCTACTTTTTTCCTTAGTTTTAACAAAATTCAACGTTGAATAATAACATATACTTATTGGTAAAACTGTACGATTATTTTTAATGTTTTTTTTTTTTAAGAATGTTTATTCACTAAATTTTAAAAAAATGGATTAATATTTTCAATAGTTACTATGTAAAATAGTATATGAAAAATTATGTTTAGTTTTAAAATAAAAAATTGCTTTCGATACAATATGTAGTAACATATTTTGTAACAAATAAGTTTCGTTTTAATATGATCGAGGTTTTATTAGATTAGAAAAAAAATGGTAGAAATAATTATTTTAGCTCATGTTTTTTTTCTTTTCCACTCACGAAAATTTCGAAATAAAAAAACTGCATACGTTATCATTGTTCTTGTAACCCAGAAAAAAACAACGGTTTGTTTACAATGAAATAAATCGTTATCCAAACTAAAATGATAGAAGTCCAGTTTAGAGAGCTGTGGGACAGCCAGGGACAACTTTCATGGTCCTTGTTTTACGGCCTTGATGTGAAACCACTTCGTCACCATCATCAGCTGTCTGGTCACAAAGAGGGAAAGCAACTTCCATTTATAACAAACAATATTTTAACCTCGGTGTCAAAGAAAGATAAATATTCAATTCGATCTATATTAACTAAATCGATTAAAGTTCAATCTAAGTATCTATGAATAATGAATAGTTCCGAATTCGACATTACCATCCATTATTTCTTTATTTACAAATGATAGCCGACTATCGATTTAATATTTTCATATCTCGGGCATTCATGAAGATAGATACAAATATTAGGGGGACCTTAAAGAAATGTCGTTTTCTTACGTTGTATTCCAACACCTAAATTTCACCACAGATTTTATTTTTTGTCATTGATGGAATTACCATCATTATCAATAACCTTTTGCCAACTAGTGGGAACATTTTAAATTTAGGATCGATAAGAATAAATTTCAGCACCTTCCACCCCAATTCATTAAATTTTTCCAGTGTTCGTCTGACTTAGTGCGATCTTGCTTTTTCTTGTTGCAGAATAACGCCTTTTCTGTAGACAATCGCTGGCCACTTTTTAATTAAAGATTGGTTTACACGAACCAATTGTTCACAATAAAGTTTTGCATTCACAGTTTGTCCAAGTTTCAGCAAAATGAGCAACGCCTGGAATTCTTCACCAAACACACAAAAGGGCCTTTTATGTTGTAAACCTGGCTTAGCAGGACTTCGAGTCGATTTCTTTCGAGAGAGCCACTGCCTTTTGCGTTTTGAATTATCCCCGGTGATGAAGCAATAAAAAAAACGCTTATGAATTATACCGTTGAAGCAATAAGTTGCATATGGTGGTTTCCAAATCTGCTGCAAATGTTCGTAAATAGTCGATCTAGGTTGGTTAAGACTGTTGTCTACACTAGCAGATCCAGGATTTAATTTTTTTTGGGGGGCTTCAGACCGAAAGATTTTTTTTTCATATATATAACGATAATTAATTTGAAAAAAAATAAAGGAACTAACTACCTATATGAAATGGTGTTTAAGTGATTCCTAAAGTCCTTTTAAATGGAATTACACGAACAATAATACTTTAAGAGATAGTTTTTGATATTTTTTTCTATTAAACATGGTTATATTTTACCGTTTTGGGGGGGGGGGGCTTCAGCCCGAAAGCCCCCCGTAAATCCGCCTGAGGTTGTCTGCCACGGATTTACACAATGCTATCTCAGGTTCCTTATGGATCTCTGGACTATTCTTGTTCGTATGCCTTTTCAATAGGTTAGTTTGTCTTAGCTACAGGTAATACATAGCAATATTATAATTTATAAAAATCTAAACAAAAGATGATGAGTATGCCAAGGCAACATGGTACCTAGGTGGCTTTCAGAATAAATTACGGTTAATCTCGAAAACGATACATTTTACAATAATAATTTCCTTTAGTCCAGTCAATGAACGATTATAAAAGGAAATGGCGGGGACATAATTTTTGACTCTAGTATATTGTTTGGACAAGTAAGGAGGGAAACATACTAAGAGTCCCCACTCCTAGGTGGTGAGCCAGATGTGGGGGAGGGGGTGGCTTGAAGATAATTTTTTTCGAGTTTTCGCTTATATCAGGAAAACTACCCATTGAATCAACAAAGACGTTATATACTAAATTAAAGCTGATAAAATTTGTAATATGACTTATTATTAACCTTTTTTCGCTACCTGCTATAGTTCCCAGATATCCGTCCTCAACTATCGCAAATTTGGAAAAAAAAATGTTTACTTCCTGTATTTGACTAGCTTCGTTTAGAACGAAGAGTTAGTTGACTCTTAACTCGTAACTCTTGATTGATTCGTTCTACGAATAATTAAAGAAAGTTTTTAATAATTAAAATTTCTTCAAGAATATATATTATTTTACTAGTTTATCTCAAACGGTTCAAAAATTAAATGAATTATAACTTTATATGTCAATTTCAAGAATTATCAGAATAAAAAATAGTTTTTATATCAGTCCTTGTTATATTTTTATGTATATACGAGTATTTACGTAGAGATTTAGATGTATAGAGAGTTAGAGGAATATAAAAACGTATATCATACATTTTTTTTTTTGCCTTTGTCGATGCGATGGATAGTTTTCCTGAAATACGTGAAAAGTGGAAAAAAGTGACCTAGGCGCATCGCACATAGGAGTGGGGACTTTTAGTATGTTTAATAGTCCAAACAATGTACCGAAGTCAAAAATTGCGTCCCTGCCATATCCTTCTATACCCTCTTTTCGAGCATTAATTGACTGGACTACTTATCAACTTCGGTAACTTGATGCCCGTCGAAATCTTTTAAACGTAATGTCCCATCTCGATCCATCGATTTACTAAGGTTGTAATTTTAAAGCCACCTACTTTTTTCAATGACTTTTATTAAAATTTTAGTAGAAATTTAAATCTACTGATTGCAGATACCAAATTCTTTAAAAATCAACAATCCGAATTTCATAATTATTTCATTTATTTATTTTTTTCATTTTTCATTAATGACAATATCGATCGGTTGTTTCTTTTAATGTTTCCATGGAAACGCTGGAATTAAAATAAAGTTAAAATTTCTTTTATTGAAATTATAAGAGTTTTCTCTGAAGGAACCAGATAGCATTGAGTAGAACTAAGGATATGACAGTTTAATATTAAATATATTTTTGATAAATGAAATTGAAAAAGATAACCTAAACAAATTTGTAATTTATTCTTCTCTGAATACTTGATTAAAGAATTTTGTTTCTACTTATGATGGATTTCGCAATATCCAGAAACAATATTTAAAAGCATTCGGTTATGATTGGTATCGCATTATTAATTTATTGTGAAAGTTGTAGTAATCAACGGCCATTAACAAAATATAAATAAAAGGCCATACCTGTTTATTTCACACATTTTCCTCTTGAGCTCTTCGTAACTCTTCTTCTTTTGATTGCCATTAGACATTGTGGGTTCTTATTTGGTGTTGAAGATGTCGGTTTTGTGTTGTGTATGTCTGTGTCAGTGTCAGTGTTTGTGTAGTGTAATGTGTTAATGTCGCATATCCCGGGCCTTACATATGTTATGTATTTTATCATGCGTTTCTAAGGATGAGATTAGAATTAATTTATTAATTATTTATCGGAAATATACTGAATAAATGGCAATATATAGAAAGCAAATATAATATTAAGACAGGAGAGATTTATTTTATATTCCTTGGTCTTATTTTTACTTTCACTTACGTATATATATAATATATAGTAAGGATATGTATTTCGATCGTGAAAATTTTGGAATCTCAGTTTTCGACGGAAATACATGTTTTGAGGTCCCCTGAGTTCAAATAACTAAGTGTCGCAAAATGGTCTGTGTGTGTGTGTTAACAGTCTAGCTCATAAATGAAAAGTAGTACGAAACTGATATTAAGTATTTAAGGTTTCTATATGGGCCAGATGTGACAAAAACTTTTTCGTTAAAATCGGCTAACCGGAAGTGCCACTTTATATGAACGCTGAAACAATTTCTCAAAAACGACTCTAACGATTTTGATCAAACTCGGTATATCATTGTATAATTAAGTGGTCTTTAATATCATTTAGGTCTTATCCCCGTTGATGTCACTTTACAGGGCTTGAATGCCCAATGTTCATATATGTCTTCCTCTAAAGTACCTTTAATATGGTTTATTTTAAAAAGTTAACCATTTCGGATTATTCAGAGTTACGAAAAAATGCTACATATAACTTTTGAAAGAATTCGATAAATTAATAAAGGAGAAAAAAATAAAAATGCAGAAAAACCTACGTTCCTACAGACTGTAGCGCCTAAAAAACGAATATACCGATTTCAATGAAACTTCGCTAAAGTCATTTTCTCGATACCCTTTAAATTTATCTATATAACATACTTCAACGAAAAGAAGCTCCAAAAAAAGTTACGAGGGATGTTAAAATTAAATTCCGAATAACTCAAAAAGTATACGCTTTTTTAAAAGTTTATGGAATTTCCTAAAAAAACAAAAAAAAATCGTTAAAATCGGACAATTAGGAGGAAAGATATGGTCTCTAGTTATTTCCCCTGAAGAGGTGAAAATTTGGATAAATTTAAAATATATTTTTTTAATTGTTGAGACTAAAAAAACCTTTTTTCTACAGATATTTAATAAAGTGTCTTTCCTAAGAACATCTTTCATAAGAAAGTAGTACCTAAATTTATACTTTTATTCTCAGTTCTATATTTCACCGACACAGGTTTTTCGGTCGCCATCTTGAAAGAAAAGGCGAATAGTAACGCCGAGTTCTGATGAACAACCTCGTGTGCCCTTTGGCATTGATACCGCTTCTCAAATCAATCAGTCCAGTAGTTCCGGAAAGCCGCAGGCAGCAGATCCAGACTTTTCCCTGAACTCCGAACCAGACTTGTCCACCCACTTGTGAAGGGAAAAGCGAGGCTTCAGGAGATCTCTGCGCTTCTCCCACAACCACTTCACTGGTATTAAAAGCCAGCGGAGCCTGAGTAAGGGCGCTACAACCACAGACACTCATTACTTGAGTGGGGAATCTGGCCATTGCCAGAACTCCAATATATACATGTTACAAAAGGTCACGGGGCAACTGCCGTTTTAACCTGCGAGGATTCTAGGGATGGATGGTGCTGGATAGGGACTGTGCTACGGGATTAAGGTGACGAGTATGGTTCTGATGAAATTTGGGAAATATGTCTGGGATAAGATCAAGAATAAATGGAACATTAAGGTCATTAAGTCGGGTTTTATTGGTTACATAGAAGGGAGCATCGACTATTGTACAAAGGACTTTGGACTGAAGGATTGAATGCGTTTGATGTTAGAAAATTTGGACGCCCTTCCACAGTTCTAGTTTAGTTTTTCTATTCAGTAGTTTATATAGCTGGCCATAACGTCAGTTATGTTCATATCTTTTAAGTGTGTTATGCGGATTCCATGGCAACTGTCTCGCCTTTTGTCAAGAATAACGATTTATCTGGGAAGTTTTATATCAAAAATTAAAAAAAAAAATGTGCTTAAATAAAAAAATTTAGACCTGATTTAATTTTCGCCCAAAGCCACCTGAACCTATCTCATTCCTGTTATCTTCCACTGTTATCTGCTTTGTTAGTGACGATAATCTCTGTACTTGACAAAAATTGTGAACCTCAAAGAAAACATCGATTAAATATTGGTACGTTCACTCATTTCGATTATTCATTGACCGTTGCTCAATGTCACTCAAAATATTTAATTTGTTTCTTCATTCCTTAAAAGTATTCCTTTCTTTACTTGACATGACCAAAATCTGAGAATCCCTTCTTTTCTTCGTTTCTTTGACGAAACACGAATAACGTGATCTAAACCAATCATTAAAATACTTAAAAAAACAACTAATAAATGAATTATTTTATTCTAACATGATTGAAATTCTTTGGCATTATTAGTACTTTCCGTTGATCCATAGCTGCTTTAGACTGATGTACTCGTCTTTGCAAAGAACTCCTTCGTCCAATGTTGGACAATGAAGTACTATCATAAGTCGAACAATATATATATATATTTAAACCTCGCACTTTTATTTCTTTTGATATTTTTTAGAAGGAAAAGCTGTCTTCTTAAATTTCTATTAAAATATTATGTCTAGAATACTATAAAATATTAAATATATTAGAAGCTTTTAATAGATTTTTATCAATCATCACAAGACAAGGTTTTTTAAACATGGTTAGATTTAAATTTTATTGGTCCTTAATCAATGTCCAAGAAAGGATATATTTTATACAGTCATGATTCAAACTTGTTTTCTTGCCTTGTAGGAGTAGCGGATGCAAGATTTTATTTTGGGGAGGGGGTTAATTTTTTTTTACAATGTTGCCTTTAAAAAAAGGTTTCTCTCTTAGATTTTATTTTCAAACGACGAATCATATATTCGTTTATTGAATATATATTGAAACATAGGTAATTATGTAATTGTCATTGATGAGAAAGCTAGTGACACAGGTTTTTAAAAAAAAAAAATATTGATTAACGAGAATCTTTTTCAATAACGGTAATTACTCTGGAAGAAAAAATAATTAACTGAATAAAATAATGTATAAGTGGGCCTTGAAGATCTGGTGCGCGCATCACACAAGTTTCACTTAGCACTGTATTTACTAGTTGAAATTCTTGTCTGTAACAAAAAGTTTTTTGTTGGAGCTATGAAACATATTTGTTAATCCTTATAAGATCATAAAAATAATACAAACCCTATTTATTATGTAGATTGTAAGTAATAAAAATCTGATAGCAACATCAGTGTTTTTGAATCACATAACTCCGATCCCTGAGCTCTATATACAAAAAGGGATCGAAAAGTACATCTATTTAATTATGTATAATTAAGGATCGTATTGTGTAGTAAAAATTACAGGAATTAAATTTCGACCACTTTTTACATGTATTTAATTTTTTATTTTTTTTCCCCTTGGAAAGTTTACTAAATTACAAATAAGAGAGCTTTTGATTATAACATCAATAGATCAAAAGTCGTCACAATAATTGTTAAGTGTATGATGTTGTGATTTCATAAAGAGAAAATTTATCAAACTATTCACTAGTTTAATTTTCTTAAATGTTACTTAATGCATTTTTGGAATAAATTGACAATCTATACCTAATTATTTAAATATCATCGGATCTCAAGTTATTAAACTTAATAAAGTTATTAAGTAAATGTATTTAAGGTTATAAACAGATGTTTTACTCATCTCTTAAACAATTTTATGTTCCTCTCCTTCTTTAACACGAGTGCAATAAAATGTACTTTTAACATTCCATTGTCTCGAATCTGTAGATTATATATGATTTTGTTTCAAACTTAAAAATATTTTTAAACAAAAATACATTTAGTAATAGAATTTATTTTCAATTGAAACATTTAGTTTCTGTTAAATAATATTAACTTTCCTCCAATAATATCCTTAACATTCAGAAAAATTATTTATAATTTTGTCGTTACTTTACATTATCTTCTATGGTTTCGTTTTTAGATATTATTCCTAATATTCTCAGCATTTTTTCCCTAATATTCTCAGCATTCTAATATTCTCATAACATTTTTCGTTTTTTCTCCTTTAGTCAATTATAAAATTCTTTAATAGTTTATATTGAGACGTTTTATATTGTAACTAACAATAAGAGGTAGTTATTTAATTAAAATAAACCAAATTAAAGGTACTTAAGAGGAAGATATTTTGAAAAATTGACATTTAATTCATGTCAGGTTGCATCCATGAAGATAAAACCATCATAACTTTTAAAAAAACACTTATTAATACACTGATCTATTGAGTTTAATCAAAATCGTTAGAGGCGTTTTCGAGAAAATTGTAAAAATGTGTTAAATCGACGGTATAAAGTGTCACTTCCGGTTTGCCAATTTTGCCGAAAATGTAGCTGTAACATCCCAGGTATATCCAAACATTAAATACGCACAGATAATTTTGTAAGACTTGGTTATTTGGACTCAAGGAACTTCATAACATTTATTTCCGTTGAAAACTCGGATTCGAACATTTACACGATCGCAATACTTTCCCTCAATATATATTTCATATCTAGGTAAGTTTAATTAAAAAACACAATCAACCAAATATTGCTTCTAGAGGTAATTTATTTATAATTTTTCTTGACGCTAATTTATAAGCTGAAATTATGCGTCATGATTTTAAAAGGGCACATATTTTGATTGTTAAGTATTTAGCTGATATCGCCCACAGGAACAAATATGAAGCTATAAAAAATATATTATTTTTCCACTTTTGGTAGGCTTTACCCAGGAAGGACCCACCCCTCTTTTCTCTGATGAGTAATCGCCAGTACCTTCCATTAGCAATCTGTGCTAAATGCTAAAGCAATATCAAGTTTACTTGAATTAAATTTATAGTTATTTGGCGTGTTACTTAATGTGTTACAGAGAGATGATGCATGTATTGCCTCTTTGGCTTATAGGAGGTACCTTGTGATTAGTTTCTTAGTAATTAGTGATTACTCAACAATGCAAGATAACCTTGTCAGCTGGTTATTCCCATACCTGGCCGGATGGACGTCCTGTGTATTTTACTATTAGTATATATTAATTTTTTTCTTATTGTTTTTATAATATAGTTAATCAAGCACATGCTATAAGCACATGGACTCTTCATTAGCATATGTTGCTTCTTCATAAAAAATCTGGTGCGCACAACAGACAACTTCCACTTACCGATCAACTTTGAATAGAGATTATTTTCTGGCCATGTTGGGCTATTATAAAATTTTTGAATTGCATTTTTAACCGAGCTAAAGCTAAAATATTACAGCTAACAAATCATAAATACTATTAAAATAACAAAAGTCCTATTTATTATATCACTGGTTGATTATGGATTCTGCGATCCTTTGATTATGGATTGTACGACTATTAGTTATTAAACTGTTATTTTCCATTGCAAAGTTTACTAAAATGGAATTTGCATTGTCTGTCATAGACTGGTCATAATTTGTCACATTGAATACCTTGCAGATCTTTGACTGCCTTAACCAACCTTCCCCATCTCTGTCTGTTTTAGGCTATTCGTTTCAAATGATGTACATGCAACTCGGTACCATACTCCGCCTATCCATCTGGTTTTTGGCTTTTCCTGTGGTCTCTTGATTACTATCGAGACATTCATCGTTGTGTAGAGGCTTCCTGATGTATTGCTCCGAGCTACATGCACTGTACATCTTAACTTAGGCGCAGACTTCGGGGGAGAGGGGCCCCCTAATAACAATGTTTAGGGGGCGAGAAATCATTAAGCTCCCTCCCTCCCCAATAATTTGAAGTAAAAATAAAAATAAAATCAATATAAAATAAGTTACATGAATGAGTAAACTAAAATCGATTAAGTAATCGAAAGTAATAATTAAGTAATTAAGTAAAGTAGTTATGACTTTCGAGCTTGACAAGGGCCTAGTAATAGATGTATGTAACTATTTTATTAACACTTAAATGTTACGTTTATTTAACTTCTCATTTATATTTAAAGATAATAATATATATTAAAATATCCTGCGATTTTATGAATCAATCATCCCTTAATTTTCACGTGATATTCTTATCACATTTTCAGCGACAAACTAGTCGGACAGTGAAAAACGTATGTTTATTTGAGGTTGTACACACTAAGAAATAAAAGATATTTTCACTTTTATGCACATTATGCATTTTTAACCGAAAAAGTTCTAGAAATGTACCAATGTTATGAAGGCTGCCTCCTGTCTCCCATGTGCTTAATCTAAACAAATACGTTTAGATTTTTATTTATATTCACTTGTATTCTTTTTTTTAGATATTTTTAAATTTATATATAATAAGTAAAACAAAAAAATAAAAATAAATATCCTTAAAACTATGGATACATATAAACAAATTAATTTTAAATATTATTGAAATGAAATGAAATGAAAATAGATTTTTATTATCCTGGGACTGTTGTCCCTTTAGGACAAATTATAGATACAGAGGAAATGCCTATGTGGCCATAAAATTAAATTAAATATTTACAATTCTCACTAAAATTAAAATATTGGAAGAAAATTAAAACAAAAACACTAAATATGTACAGATATATATAATACAGAAATATGAAAATAAAATAATATAAGTAAAAAAAAATCATTTCTGGGTGAACTTAAAAAGTTCTCTTATTTACATTTCATGATCAATCGGGTTGGGAAAGAAGTAGGTGGTTAAAAAGGAGAGATTTAAATGAGGAAACTGATTGTACATGTCGGATATCGGGAGGGATGGTATTCCAGATGAAGACGGCTTGAATTATAAAGGATTTGTCAAACGCAGCAGTTCGGTGAGGAGGTGGGTAGAGGTCAGAAGTACGGGATCTAGTGGGACGGGATTGAATGGAATATTTAAATTGTAGGCTGTGAAAAATATAGGAAGGTTGCTGAGTTCTAATGGTTTGGTATAGAAAGGTAGCAAGGAAGTACAGACGGCGGTTGGATAGATAGAGCCACTTCAACTTGGTGTACTAAAATTATTATGGTGAATTTTTACACATAATAAAAACTCCTTTTTTTGGTTAATCTCTTCCCCAATCAAAAGCGAAAGTTTGCGGCTATATATCTTAACCTTCTTGGCTTCACATTATGAGATATTTATTGAATAATTTTTGTGAGTAGTTCTTTATTGGTCTTTTTTTTTTTTTTCATGCGTTACGGCTCTGATCCGATATGGCTCCGGTTATCGTGCGGAGGAATTTTATCAATAGTTGTGGTGCAGGTTAGTGTCCAGGTCGTTTATTACTAATTACGTAATTTTTTCTTAAATAATCTCCGTTTCCACTTACTGCACTATATCAGACATTATATATTAACAGGTGGTAATAGGTACTTGAATCCAATCCATGATCCAAAGTACGCATTTTCAATAACTTATTATCTGTATCTTGATTCGCTTAGATAAAGTACTCGGGTGCTACATGAACTTTGTTCTCCTAACGAATTAATCTCGATGATTGCAACACGACGGGTTGTCAAGGTGAGTTAATAGTAAAATGGCTCACTTGATTCTGCAAACGCGGACGACATATTTCTATGACGTGATTGGCTCTGTCAATGATTGTGTCATTAATTATTTCTAATGAAATGTCTTTTTTATTCATCCTACCATGTCTGTTATCCATACGATTGTAGTCTTCATTTAAGAAAAAAAAAAAATCTTTTGCTCCTCGTATATCCAGTGGCTTATACGAAGAAAATTACCTTTCCTAATGAAAAATGTACGTGTTTCAATTATTATGGATGATCAGCATTTGTATATGAATGTTGAAGTAATTTTAAGGCTATTATTGTGTCCAGATACTTGGCATATCGATACTTCCAGTATCGATTAATGAATTGAGATATAGTGCAAGAGAAAGAGCTCTACCTTATCAGACGACACACTTCCCTTAAAAGGTTTTCCTTTTGAACAATGTCTTCCAGGCTGGTTGATTATCTCGATATTTAGCGGTATTTATACATAGATTATTTTTAAAACCGATAATATCAACTATACAAACTATCATTACGCAAATCTTTTAAAATATTCTCTCTGTTCTTTATGGAATTTAAAATGTCAGTTGTGTTTTTAAAATTCGAGGAACATTTTCATAAAAAAAAAAAAAAAAAATCATCAAACTTTATCAATGAACGGACCAAATTTAACGTTTCCAAACCTGATTGTTAGCCATAAATAAAATGTGCAATTTAATACCTTTAAGTGTTACTGGTCATGAGTGTTAACTTAAGAAAATATATAATCAAGGAACATACATCAACACTCACTAACGTTTACGTTCATTTTATCCGAAATTTCAAATATAATTATGTCGTATTCGATAAATTAAGCGTTACTTTCGAGATGGACACAATATAATGTTTGTCTATTGTTTAATCAGCTGTAGCATCAGATGATATTTATGTTGTTTTTTTATAGCTGAGTTGATAGAGTGGTTGTTAGTTCAATTAAAGATGGGCCAGTTATGTAACAGTAAGAAAATAAACAGAGCGTACGTTAATAGTAACACGCAATCTGCCATTAAAATTTATTCATTGATCGATTGCTGACCTGTGTGAGTGGTAGCCATAGAGATCGATATGCTAAACATGGCAGCTTGAGAATCGATTTAAAAATAGATTAAAAATTACAAATATATCATGGATTCTATGGATTTTATTTGGATCTTGAATGTTTTAATCCGACAAGATTTAAAGTAGGTACAACAGTATCTTAAAAATATGTATTTATTCAATTGTGGTCTTATCAGTCGAACTGTCTAATTTCAGTCAGAGAAAACTGATATAACTTATATTAGATGTTAAATAGTTATAGACGATCTGTATATAAGCAGTATTTATTACATATTTCGAAGGAAGTTGGGGGTTTCCATTCAATCACAATAATATAGTACACAGTAAGATGTTGTTATAACTTCCTATATAATACGAAACCTGGACGGTCATTCAAGCCTGATTTATTTATTTCTTCTAATACGTGCAAAGAATATATTGATGTATTCAAATAATTTCTGAAAATCTGTCTCCTGTTCCATCTTGCTAGGTACAGTAAAATATTTTTTTTGAGAACACAATCCATGATTCAGAAACCGCGAATAATTATATTTTTTGATATGAGAAGGAATTAGTCGAGGGTGCGGTCAAAAAAAAAAAAAAAAAAAAAAAAACAATTAAAATATATAAATAATAAGTTGAGTGTTTCAACCGCCTCCCGCAGTGCCACATCCAACGTCCTGAAGACGACCTGCAAAGTGGGTCGAAACGTCGGCAAAAATTAAAATTATTTATATATTTTAATTTTTTTTTTTTTTTTTTTTTTTTGACCGCACCCTCGACTAATTCCTTCTCTCATCACTTAATATCAGTGGATAACAAGCAAGTGGAGTAATGGATAATAATGGATAATAATGGATTAATTATTTATATATTTTAATTTTTTTTTTTTTTTTTTTTGACCGCACCCTCGACTAATTCCTTCTCATATCATATCAACGGTCAACCATCTCTACATAATTATATTTTTTATTCTAATTGTAATATCAAAACGAATATTTAAAAAAAAATAAATTAAAACATTCGTCATTTCTAGAACATATTTTCGCAAATCACTTTCAACTTTTTGTTTACAATAAAATAAATTTATTTGTAAACATAACATGGTTATATTTTACCATTTTGGGGGGGAAGAAGGCTTCAGTAAAACATGAAGATACCTAGAAAAATAAAATATTTTTGTAGAAAGATTCCAATTTTTCATTCTTGCCATATTAAAAACAATTACAATTATATTTAGTTACTGATCCAAGTACTATTTTTCAATGGTACTTCCAACGTATATGATATGAAGTGTTTTTAAGGAATTATATTTTATTCATATCACTAACAACGATTCAAGATTTATGTGCTCATTCTTAAGTTTTCATATTTCGTAATTCCATTGTCCATAAAATTGTTCAAGTTTTATTGTTGTACTGGTGATAAGTGATAATGGAATTACGAAATATAAAAACTTGCCGATAACTAAAGAATGAGTACATGAAGTTTGAAATGTTATTAATGACATAAATAAATGGAAGAAGTTAAAAAAACAATCACAATTAATTTGAATTATGAAATATAGTTAAAATATTTTATTTATATTTAATTGATACCGCATACTTATATTAAGGAAGAGAATCTCTCCCTTGTTTAGAACAATTGTATATTTTTAAACAATGCCTTTTCCGAAATTCCTTTGATTCGAAAAACAGTGAAGCATGTTTTGCTTTTTTTCATTTAATTATTAGCCATTGTTATAAACGCTTACTGAGAATCTTTTTTTATGGCAATTGCATTTTATATATTTTGGTTTATTATTTTCAATAATCAACCTTTGCAATAGACCAAGAATAAAAAAAAAAAAGGCAACTTCTCAAAATTTACATTTCAAGATATGTAGAATCCAAAAATCGAATTTTGAGATTCGGTATCAGTGTCAAGGGCACCCGAAGACGATTCTCGGAACTCGGCATTACCATCTTTCTTTCTTTCTTTTCAAGATGGTGACCAAAAACCTGTGTCGCTATAGACGGTAGCACCTTAACTAATTTATCGATTTTAATTAAAGTCTTTTTCTTAAAACCATTTAAATTTATGTATATCACATACATAACCGAAATATAACTGGCAAAAACTTACGAGCTTTGGTAAAATTAAATTTTTCAATAATTGAAAAAGCGTACATTTTTTTTGTGGTGGTACTCTTTTAAAAGTTTACGAACTTAAAAAAAAAATCGTTAAAATCTGACAATTTGATGCAAAGATAAGTTGTTCAAATATGTTCCACTCGTTCTGCTTTAAAGATTATATCCTTTGATTTTTTTTTTTAAAGCCTTACATAACCTCAACCAATTGAGATTGTTGTCTATATTGCTTTGTACATTACTAATGATTGAAAAAAAAAATGTGTCCTATATCAAGAGTCGTCTTTTATTTATTTCCCTCTATGTGACAAGAAAAGTAGCGCCATACATGATATATAGGATGTCCCATAAATGGTGGGAAATATTTAAAAGGCTGAGAGTCAATACAAAAAAGTTCATAAGATATACAAAAAAGTTCATACAAACAATTGCCAAATTTTCAGGAGAAAATTAGGAAACTTAAGATTTGTATTTTGTTAAGCGAGTCCTTTCGTTTGAAGGAAATTTTATCTAGTTTACTATAGAGCAATTATTAGTTACTTAAATCAAATATTTTTTATGTTATCGCTTCCTATTCAACAGAAAACATGAATCGCTTAAAAACAAAAATCTGGTGCGTACAACACACAACTTTCATTTACCGCTCTACTTTGAATAGAAATTACTTTCTGGCAATGCTGGGCCATTATAAAATTTTTTGAAGTGCATTTTAAACGGAGATAAAGCTTAAAGCTTACAGATAAAAAGTCATTAAGACCATTATAATTACAAAATGTCTATTTAATATATCGACGACAGGCAATAAAAATCTAGTCACACCATCTGCTTTTATAAACCACACAACTTTCTTTGCTTTTATAAACCACAGAATGACTAACTCCAATTTCAACATTTTTGAGTGATGTCATTTTAGTGATATTTTTAGTTGAAAAAGTTATCTACGCAGACAGTGAGTAAGTTGATTCCGGAGGTGGTGATTGCAGTGTTGAAATATAGAACGGTGAATAAAGGTATAAATTTAGATACTTATTTCTAATGAAAGATACTTAATTAAATATCTGTAGAAAAAAGTTTTTTTTTAGTCTCAACAATTAAAAAAGTATAATTTAAATTTATCCAAATTTTCGCCTCTTCCGGGATAAAATCTATTTTTACAATATATTTTGAATTTTCATCTAAAAAAAAAAATATAAAATATCCTTTCAGATGACTTACTATTAAACATTAGCACATTTATAGAACAAATAATAACATTAAAAAATGAATATTAACCAGTCAACAATATGTATTGTATATAAAAAATGCTGCAAATTATTTTACAATGGTTTATTATTTTTTAATAATAATTATACATCTAAAGTATCATTACCTTCCTAGTTAAAAATGAAAACAAAACTCTGTATAATGTGAAATGATTAACTTTTTAATATAAACCATATTAAATGTACTTTAGAGGAAGACGTATATGAACATTGGGTATTACATTGATACACCGAGTTTAATCAAAATCGTTAGAGCCGTTTTTGAGAAAATTATAAAAATGTGTTTCAGTGTTGATATAAAGTGGCACTTCCGGTTAGCCGATTTTAAGGAAAAAGTTGCCGTCACAACTAAGGCATATACCTATCTTAAATACGTAATATCAGTTTCGTACGACTTTTCGTTTTTGAGTTAGACTGCTAACATACAAACACACAGACACACTGACCATTTTTCGGGACTTGGTCCTTTCGACTCAGTGTACCTCAAAGCGTGTATTTCCGTTGAAAACTGAGATTCAAAAATTTTCTCAGTCGTAATACTTACCGTAAAAATCTTACATTTCCTACTTTACTGCTGGAAATAGACCAATTGTTTATATAAACTTTTTTGTAGATCTTGATGTTTGCTATCAACCAAAGAAATATTGCTCTCTACTTACGAGACACTGTTTGGAACAAATAAAGCATTGTGCGATAATTTGCAAAGTTTTTTTAACTGCGACTCTCACCTAAAATATTTTCATTTTTAAAGATAGTAAATTTTTTAAATTTTATTTTCTAAATTGAAATGTGAGCTCAGTCTGTACAATATTCGTTTCAGAATAAAATAATTATAAATTCCCATTTTAATTTAAATTAAACATTCCTCATGTACATTATCGAGCTGTTATTAAAATAGAATAGAATATCTTTATTCTGTGACTAGGCCCCTTTAGAATAACAGTATTGTTCATATAAATTAACCATAAATCTGGCCAAACTACTTATTACAATGAATAATAACCAAATACTAGCAATATTGTATTGCAATATTGTATTTAACAATGTTTAAAAACCAACTTACTTGTTATCTTAATTAATTTAAACACATTCTTCAATGAATTTTAATACTAAAGATTAGATCAGATAATGTAATTATCATTTATTATCGATAATATTTTGCATTTCAAATCTTCTCCCATTATGCCTCTGCAATGCGGTTGGCGCAGTCCTAATTCACTAGCAACTACATTCCGTGTCATTTAACGAACTGATTTACTGGCAATGACTATTTTAAATTCAAGATAGATAAACATATGCTACACGAATCCGATCAGTCGGCTGCTCAACAAACCCTGTTCTCTCGAAAAAATATTTGGTATTCTCTAAGGTATCGAATGGAAAGTCCTAAGTTATTATATTGAGATCGTCCGTGAGAAAAAATCGACATTATTTGATGAAAATTTTTAAAGCTTTTTTTAGAATATTTATAACATTTATATTAAAAGTCTGTTAAATATTAAAAGAATGAAAGTCTGCCATTCGGATCTTGCTATCTGTAAAAATGGCGGCTGATTTAATGAATATTAGACCAGTAACGAGGATTGTAACGGAAAATTCATAGCGATAATTGTGAGAAAAGTTTTATTTTTTTTTTAACTTGTATACATTGTAGTCCGTGGTACAGGTCCCTTTTTTATCAAATTATTAACATGCCGCTGAAACTTCGTAAATAGCTTCATCTCGCCATAACCTAAAAATATTTTATTTACGAAAATTCTCGGAATTGGGTCTTTTCAATCTGGAGGTTGACAAACTTTCTCCATTTAATTAGGTACTAAAAGCTCGTAAATACCTAATTTCTTTAAACTTGAGTCGTAAGAAAACTTGAGCACAAAGTCGAAAAAAAAAGGTGGCCTTCAACAATATTGAGTCGTTTGGTCTACTATATAACCTCGTTATTTTCAAAATTTGGGGGGTTAAGGTCACGCCAAACGGCTCATTATTTTTGAAGGCCACCTTTTTTCTTGACTTCGTGCTCAAGTTATCTTACGATTCAAGTTAAAAGGAATTGGATATTTACGAGCTTTCAGTTCCTAATAAAATGGAGAAAGTTTGTCAACCTCCAGATTGAAAACGACTTAATTCCGAGTATTTTCGTAAATAAAATATTTGTATTCAAGATGCAGTCATTATAAAGTTATTATTAGTGCCGACTTTTCAACCCAAAGATGTGGGTCATCATCGGGGCGTGGTTCGAGCACTGAAGGTGTTCAAGCCATGATGATGACCCACATGTTTGGTTTGAAACGTCGGCACTGATAAAAACTTTATAATGATTGCCTCCTGAATATTTATCACCCATGATATGTAGAACAGCCAACTAACTTCCTTCAATAAAATATTTGTAGGTTACAATGAGATGAAGTCATTTACGAAGTTTCAGCCGGATGTAAATAATTTGATAAAAAGGGGTCTGTACCACGGAATATTGGTTGAGATAAGTAAAAACATAAAATTGCTAACGCGGTTCATCAAGGGAAGCAAAAAAATTTTTATAGTAAAAAAAGCCAGATTTTTTTGAACTTTTTTTTTCGCCTATAACTTCTAAATGATGCATCAAAGCGAAAAATTACTTTAAGAAATTAAATAACGTTAAATTGTACGTCGAATGAGTACCTGAACTTAATAATTTAGGTAAGTCGTATAGTCTCTAACCATGGTCAACTAAAGCTGAATTTTACCTAACTTATCAAAAACTGATACTAATTACTATAATTGGTGCTGCTGCTGGGAAATAAATTCTCTAAGGCAAAAAACTCATAGAATAAAAGTTGTAGAGAATTAAATTCAACGTCCACTGAATGAGTACCAACAGTTTTAATGTAAGTCATTGACCTCGCCCGAAATGTATAATTTTTCGGGTTTCCTGAATAAACGGCTGATATAATTAGTCAAGGTGGAAAATCTTTGATGGACCCATTATACACATCATATCAAAATTTCAGCCGTCAGTATTTTCGTTCAACGAAACATTAAAATTTTGTGTCTTTACTTTAAATTATTTTGTATGAAGCAATGGCTCGCGAACAACTGACTGAAGTTGTGTGTTTGGATGAAGTTTTTAAAGAATTTTAAAATGGTTATTAGCTGTAAGTTCTTTCGATAAATATAATAACCGGTAGCTTGTTCCTTATTGCAAGGTTTGCTGCTACCTCTGCAAATTCATCATTTAATGCTGCTACAGCTGGATAATATCTATCAGGCAGTACATCGACATATCCGCCATGTGACCTTACATTTCCTAGCGATTTATTTTTTTCCGGATGTTGTCATTGTCAAAAAACTCAATCAGCTGTGACCTTGAATATACTTAATGGCTGTTGACAGGAGGATACACGTAGCGTTCATTCACTTCGTAATTTACAATGCCTCCTGAATAACAATTGGACTACTTTTGAATGGAGTATTCATTGTTGCTGAATGGGTTTCATTTGTATGCAAAACGTTTTATTTTTTGATGAGGATGTACTTTTAAAAATAATTATATTTGTTTTATTAGATGCAATGTAGTGTATCACTAATATGACAATCATTTCTTCAGCGTGAGTTGATTTTTCTATGCTGGATATTATAACCGATTATAACATCGATAAACTATAATGGAAAATGGCTGGGAAGTATGTTGGGGTTAGGTACAGCCATAGTAAAAAACAAATTCTCTTTTGTTAACCTTTCAGTTATCATTTTCTCTATGATTACGGTGAAAAATGTTTTGTTTTTTGTTTTTTTTACAAAAACCCATAGTTATAGGAGAAAAAATGAACTGATTTAAATCGTTTCCGGATTCTTCAGCTCTTTTTAGTCAACAATCTAAGCTTCCAATTAATTAAAAAATACTCCTATGTATAACTATATTAAGGCTCACAGGCGGATCTACGAGGGGAGAGGCTTTCGGGCTGAAGCTCCCCCCCAAAACGGTAAAATATAACCATGTTTTATAGAAAAAAATATTACAAACTATCTCTTAAAGTATTATTGTTCGTGTCATTGTCACGATCAATATTTGTCCTATCAACATTTGATAGGACTTCAAGAACCACTTAAACACCATTCCATATAGGTAGTTAATTTCTTTCTTTTTTTCCAAAGTAATTATCGTCATTTTTATGGAAAAAAAAAGCTTTCGGGCTGAATCCTCCCCCCCAAAATTAAATCCTGGATCCCCTAGTGGTAAGGCTTATGGAGTTGACTTTTGGGGTGCCACTAAACCATCGAATTCTTGTCGTATCCAATCATTACAATCCAAAATCCTTCGTAAAATCCTCAACGCTCCTTACTTTGTTACAAATAAAATCATCCATAACGACCTTAATTCTTCATAAATTTGGCTCAATACAGATTATAAGCGTTGCCTTCGATAAAAATAGAAAGGGGAGAAAGAATATCGTTTCACTTCCCTCCTCTCCAATATTTTGAAGAACAAAATCAAAATCATTTACAATTAATTTACATGGATCTCAATATCTAATTTACTAAATATATTTTTATACGGTTGTAAATTTTATAAATAATAAAAAGAAATGATTAAATTCAACTTAATTTATTTTCCCTCTTATTTATACTACTTTTCATTCATTTATCTATCTTATCTGTTTTCTTACTTACAACTTTTTTTTTTGCTTAACCGAAAAAATAAAAATCTGATAAATAAATTCCTTTTCTAAACAAAGATTTTTTTAAAAGGGTAAATATTTACCCTAGTTTAATCCTAATCAAAGTAAATCACATCGGATTAAGTCCATTGAATAAAAGTGTGCTTGAAGAACGTAAACAATATTAAATAATTGCTTAATTATATTTAGATATAATTGGCTTTGAAAAAAGGTTACTCTATTTAGGGAACGGTATTTAATGTGTTGGCCACAACGTATAATTTGTCTCCCTGAATGTTTTTAATATGTTTGTAAGAATGTGTAGCAAGTCTAATAAAATATATAGAATACTACATGTGTTGATGAAAATAATAATAATTGTTTACGATATTTTTGCTAGCTCACTACCAAATGTAGAGAAGGTTTGTATTCGTGTGAAGGTAATTTTTATTATTAATTTTTCAACTCGCGTTTTACGTTCAGACGTCAATGAACTAATTTATTTCCCGGTCTATAATGAAATCCATCTGACAAGGATATCACCTACTTTCCTTATTCCGATATTTATGACATTTTCATAGATTCTGCGGATTTGTACTTAGATGGACCAAATCCGTTTCATTGAATTCCATCCATTACTAAGGTAAATACAGGAACAACTGTATTTTCTTAGACATAAGCCGATATTTCAAAAACGGCTTGTTCGATTTTCCTCAATGTTTGAGAAATTTCGAGGAATAATTTTTCAAATGGTCTAGAATCAATTTAAGTCTAGTATATTACCAAAATGACTGTAGAATTAGGAGGCAGTGAACACATGGAAAGCGAGGTCATATTTTTTTACTATAGTTATTACTATGTTATTTACAGTTTGCTACATTTTTTTTTTTTTTTTTTTTTTTTTTTTTTTTTAATTTTTTTTTTCTTCTCTTATGATATGCGGCATTGTCAGCCAGTGATGTCGGTCAGACGGAGTTAGTACCCCTCGTGATTCACCAGTGAAACAAAGAACTCGTCGCTGCCTGCGAGAAATAGCTCCAATAACCACAGTGAAAACTTCAGATACAGAACCTCAGCCTCAACCAGGTACCTCTTCGCAAGAAATGGTTGAAGAATCTCCTTTCTTCACTCCAAACCCGTTCCAAGTGCTTCATAATGACAGAGAAGTAATGGAGTCAGCAGCAGTACCCAGGGAACCAAGGCCTCCTCCGATATTTGTTAAAAACATCAAAAATTTTCAACTACTGTGTACACAGCTAAACGAAATCTGCTCCGGCAGTTATTCTTGCCTCAACAGGACTAACGACACAAAAATAACACCTGATACTGCAGAAGCCTACCGAAAAATTGTGAAGTACCTGTCAGAAACTAATGCAAATTTCCACACGTACCAGCTGAAACAGGAGAGATCGCTACGAGTGGTGGTTAGAAATTTACACTCCTCAACCCCAACTGAAGTGATAAAAGAAGAACTAGCGACGCTTGGTTTCAAAGTGCGTCAGGTAACCAACGTTCTGAAGGAGAATAAGGAGCAGCCAGGAGTGAGTAATAAAGTTCCACTACCTTTATTTTTCGTGGATCTAGAGCCATCACCTGGCATTGAAAAAATATATGATATCAAGAGATTGTACTACACTATCGTGAAGATAGAGAAGCCATACCCCAAGAAGGAAATTGTGCAGTGCCACAATTGCCAGGCGTATGGCCACACGAAAACTTATTGTCACCATCTGCCGCGTTGCGTGAAATGCGGTGAACAGCACAAATCTGTGGAGTGCACCAAACCAACACAAGATCCTGCAGTGTGTGCACTATGCCAGGAGGGACACCCGGCCAACTACAAAGGCTGCCAAACCTATAAGAGCCTCAAATCCAGATACCAGAAGAACCGGATTCAAGATGAGACAACCAGACCAAGAAGAGAACCTTCTAGAATTGTTAACAATAATTTATCATACTCCGAACTACTTGGAGGTAAGAACCCCAATAATACATGTGAAGCCCTGCCGCAGCAACTACCTCAGCCCCAATCTCAATATTCTGTTCATCCTAACACACATAATCATCAACAACCTCAAATTCCTCATATTCCTCCTCCTTCAAATGCAACAGATCTCACTAGTTTGTTAGCATCTTTCCTAACCGATTTCAAATCCCTAGTCACTCCACTCATATCACTCCTTACAAATCTCGTATCTCACCTCATCCCTCCTTTGAAAAATCCTTAATGACCCACATACCAAAACCCATGTCCATTCTCCTTTGGAATGCGAATGGTGTTAGAAATCACGTTGACGAACTAACAGCTTTACTACAAGACAAGAACATTGACGTAGCCCTAATTACAGAAACTCGACTGACCATAAAACAGCATTTAAAAATCCCACAGTATTTAACATACCGTACTGACCACCCTGATGGCAGAGCACATGCCGGCACTGCTGTCATCGTACACCAATCCCTCTCCCATCACTTACTCCCATTACCTACTCAAGATTTCCTACAGTCAACCGCTATTGTAATCAAAGCCTTCTCCTTTCCAGTCACCCTTGCATCAGCATATTGCCCTCCTAACAGATCCATATCCAAAGTCCAGTTCAGTTCTCTCCTCAACTCCTTAGGTCATCATTTCATCCTGGGTGCAGACTTAAATGCCAAGCATCAAGTTTGGGGTTCAAGAACCACGAATTCTCGTGGCAGAACATTTCTGTCTGCACTCAATACCCAACGTTTCAGTCTCCTTCCACCCAACTCACCTACCTACTGGCCCACAGATCCTAACCGCAATCCCGATATCCTTGATTTTTTCATCCACAGTGGCTTAGGTCCCCTCAATCATTCCCTTACCCCTCTTGGCGAACTATCCTCAGATCATAGTCCATTATTACTCCAATTATCTCTAGCTCCTATTCCTAAGTCTTCTCCACCGTCCTTCATCAGAGGCCCAGTTAACTGGAAACTCTTTCACCAAATCCTTACCGATAAAATTGACCTCAGAATGACCCTGAAAACCCCAGATGACCTTGACAATACCGTACACTTTTTTACCACCACTATCCAACAAGCAATCTGGACTGCTTCCTTTCCAAACCACTCCTCAAGAACTCCTAAGAAAAATAAGTTACCTCAACACCTCATAGACCTAATCCATACCAAACGCCGTGCCAGATTATTATGGCAACGTACTAGACACCCCACCGATCGCCAATCCTATAATTATTTTTGCAAAAAACTAAAGATAGAATTGGCCACCTTCAGATCCCAATCCTTCAACTCCTACCTCACTTCCCTCTCTTCTCATGACAATTCCCTATGGAAGACCACCAAACATATCCTAAAACCCCATCACATATCACATCCTCTCCGTCGAGGTGATGGCTCTTGGGCAGCATCTGACGAAGATAGAGCCGAAGAATTCGCCAAAAACCTTTCCCTTACATTCACCTCTCATCCAGAATCCAATCCCACCCACACGTCAGCAGTAGAGGAATTCCTTAATTCACCCATCCCACTCTCCTTACCGCCTAAAGCAGTTAATCCTTCTGAGGTCAAATTCCTTTTACAAAAACTACCTACCCGTAAATCACCTGGATACGACCTGCTTACCTCTCAGATCCTTAGACAACTCCCTCCTAAAGCTGTCATATTCCTTACATACATATACAATAGCATCCTACGAACCACCCACTTTCCTCTTTTGTGGAAACATTCCACTATTATCCTGTTTCCGAAACCAGGCAAACCTCCCAACACCTCAACGTCCTACAGACCAATTAGCCTTCTTCCTATTCTCTCAAAAATCTTTGAAAAGATCCTCCTAAAACGCATCCTACCCTTTATAGAATCCCAAACTCTTCCTTCCCATCAGTTCGGATTTCGTTCACAACACTCTACAGTCCAACAAGGACTCCGAGTGGTTGATCATATTTCCGCAGCATTGGAAAGCAAGCAATATTGCTCGGGTGCATTTCTGGACATAGCTCAAGCTTTCGACCGGGTATGGCACGCCGGGCTTCTTTCCAAGCTGAAAAACTATCTTCCTCAGTCCTTGTACCTTGTTCTCCGTTCCTACCTCTCAGATCGTACCTTCCGAGTTCGTTGCGGTACTGAATTTTCGCATTGCTATCCAATTGAGGCAGGTGTTCCTCAAGGTAGCGTATTGGGTCCCGTCCTTTACATCCTCTTTACCGCCGATATCCCTGTCCATCCCGATACCTTCCTGGCAACTTTTGCTGATGACACCGCTATTCTATCATCCGACTCAGATCCCAACATAGCATCCTTAAATCTCCAAAACCACCTCACCTTGATTGAGCACTGGTGTAATAACTGGCGCATTAAAGTTAATGAATCTAAATGCCAACACATTACCTTTACACTCCGACGCAGTTCCTGTCCACCAGTACACTTTAATTCCATCCAGCTTCCTTACTCAGACACAGTCCGGTATCTTGGCTTTCATTTAGACCGAAGACTGACGTGGAACCCACATACTAGACTCAAAAGACAAGAACTCAACCGACGATACGGCCAGCTATACAGACTACTAAACAGAAAATCCAAACTTTCTATTGAAAACAAATTACTTATCTACAAGACAATACTGAAACCTATATGGACATACGGACTTGAACTGTGGGGTACAGCAAAAGCTTCTAACATCAAACGTATTCAATCCTTTCAATCTAAAGTCCTTCGAACAATAGTTGATGCTCCGTTCTATGTAAATAACAAAATCCTACACCATGACCTTAATATCCCATTTGTCCTAGACCTTATTCCAGAAAAATTCTCCAAATTTCACCAGAACCTTACCTATCATCCAAATCCCCTTGCACAATCTCTATCCAGCACCACCCATCCTTACAATCCTCCTCGAAGGTTGAAGCGGCAGTGGCCCAGAGACCTTTTGTAAATAAGCATCTATTGGAGTTTTGGCAATGGCCAGATCCTCCACTCAAGCCCGAGTGTGTATGATTAGGTTAGTTCTTTTGTTTATATACATTTATTTTATTTTATTGTATTTATTTTTATTTTATTTATTGTATTTATTATTATTAAGTTTCTGTATTATTTTTTTTTTTTTTTTATTGTAAATAGAGTGTGAGTGTGCTTTCTCTGAACACTATTATAAATGTCCTTGATGGACAGAATGTAATATTTCTAAATAAACAAATAAAAAAATAGTTATATGCGAATATAATTTATAATGTATTTTATTGTTGAATCTATAACTTCTAGCCCCCAACTTATACAACTAATACAATTACATAGGTGATTGCATTTATTTATAATTTTCGAGTTCATAAATATATATATATATATATACTTGAATCTTTATAATAGTAATAATTCATTCGATACTTTTTACGTCGAAAATCTCTATACATCGAAATTTATTTTGGATAATATTAGAAAAATATAGTGTATATTGAATAAAATTTGACTTATCTTTGTACGAAATATGTAGAAAGAGAATCGTAGATTTTTAAATTATTAATTTACTCAAATTATTTATAGAAATAAATAATAGTAAAACAAATGAAAAAAAAACATGTGGGGAAGAAATATTCAGCCGAAAAGTCCCCTCGCTCCCATTGAATCCGCTAGCGAGTCCTCGTAGACAACGATCAAACGCTCGATTAACGTTAATTTTTAAACAGGCCAATGGTCTCCGACTATTATCTATTGAAACTCATACTTTTCATATCTATGTACAGGTTATAAGAATCAATTTTCAAAAAGTTTTTATAAAATTTGAAAACTGCTAATACTATTGTCTTGACATCGGTTCCTTAAAACTCATGACATTCAATTTTGTTTTTTAAATAAGTATTGAACATTGTATAAAAGACTTTAGACGTCAATATATGACACTGTACTTGGTTATTTTTATTGAAGATTAAATCGCAGAGATAGTTATATAACACCTCTTGATCGAATCAGAATAAATATTGCGTTGTATTAAATCCTCAATGAAGGAATCAACTTAAATATTGTCGCCTTCGGTATTTTAAATTATTAAACTATTTCCAATGAAACTTAAAGTCGATAAGAACCGTACGTTTTGATATCCTAAAGAAAATTTTTTGGGTAGAATAATGGCAATAACAAGAACTAATAAATAAATAATAATAGTAGTAATAAATAATAATGATAGTAGTTTCCTTTCTTTTTTTTTTCCTCCTTCCTTTATTCTGTTTTTCCATATTTCCATCTCCACTTTGTTTATATTGATACATTTGCTCATTTATTTTGACTCTTTATTCTATTATACGTAGTCAGTACATTTTAATAGACTTTACAATATCTCAATTTTCTATCTAACTATTCCCTAATTTTTCTGTATAATTTATTTTATTTACAGTACATAGAGTGTGAATGTGATCTGTGAACACTATTATAAATGTCCTTGAGACAGATTGTAATATTTTTCAATAAATAAGATTAGAAAAAAAAACTATTCTATTTACAATATCTTAATTTTACTATTTATTTTTATTTCTTATATAACTTCATATTCCTTTTCTCTGTTTACTTCATTATTCCACATGCTGTAAAGGTTATTATTATTTATTTATTAGTTCTTGTTATTGTCATTATTTCTACCCACTTCATTGTTCACCTATTATTGTTGTTGTTCACCTACATTGTTTATAGTTCTCATACCTTGTTGTCTGTTTCTTTTCTTAGCCCTGATGAAGGCCTGAACTTCAGGTCGAAACGTCAGCAAATGTTAAAATAAATATTATTATTTATTTTTGCCTTTTTGTTTATGACTTATCGCTCCAACCATCCTTCTCTTCATTATTCACTACAATCAATCATCAACTCACAATTATTAAATAATATGGCTTACCTGCCGAAACGTAGCTATGTAAATTGAAATAAATATGGTGAAGAAATAAAACACAGCCTTATTTTATAATAATAAAAAAAATATCACGTAAAATAAGCACATATGAATTTAATTTTTTTGTGGTATTATGATGTGTTCATTGACCATAGAGACGTGTAAGTATAGTATTATATATATTCATTATTCATTATTATTATTATTGACTGGATGAGCACTGACTTCCAGTGCTCAAAGTTCCATATTCGAGTCCGGCTGATGATTAGTAATTTTTCATTAGCTGTGGATCGACCCTGGGACCAGGAGACCTTCCCGGGGCACACTCAACCTCTATAAAGTGGGTACCGTTAATTAAATAATTAAGTAGGAAAACCTGGCTGTGGAGCATGAAATTAGTCCAATCACCTCCCTGCACAACCATTGGCCTTGTAACAGTATATTTCCACATTGTATTGAACCCAAGACCCTTCATGGGTTGTTAGTGGTACAGGTTTTGTTTTTATTATTGACTTCAATATAGGTGTTTACATAAAGATAGTAGGCAACAGAATATTCGACTTAAAAGACTAATCACTGATCTTGTAAATAAATGGCACGAGGCACCTTGATTATAATCGATGGAAATATCGATACTTAGAAAGAAGGAGGGGTTCCATTTGACGATAGTAAATGTGTGACCTTGGAAATGGGTTAATGAGTCGAGTATAATAAAGGCAGTGGACAACTGCAGTGCCTCAATCAGGGAAAATTGGACTGCTTCTACGATGTCTCAAGGAGGAAATAATTGAAACTAATTATGAAATATCTTAAAAATATACAACACAAGCTGTGTTCCATTTGTTTATTATTATAGGATGGCACTAGCGGATCCAGGATTTAATTTTGGGGGGGAGCTTCAGCCCGAAAGCTTTTTTTTTCACAAAAATAACGATAATTACTTTGGAAAAAAAGAAAGAAACTAACTACCTCATGAAATGGTGTTTAAGTGATTCCTAAAGCCATTTTAAATGTAATCACACGTACAATAATACTTTAAGAGATACTTTTTTAATATTTTTTTCGATAAACCATGGTTATATTTTACCATTTTGGGGGGGGGGCTTCAGCCCGAAAGCCCCCCCCCCCGTAGATCCGCCCGTGCAGGATGGCAATATGGTCCTTATAAGATTTTGGCCTCCTCGACTCCACAGAACTGTCTACGGTTGCTATCTGGCGTACCTCTTTGTCTTCTCCGGCCATCTTTTACCTTTTTAGTATGGTGGGTACAACATATGATATTTGATATAAGTTACTGCGCGAATAATAATTTGATAATATAATTTTATTCTGTTTTTTTTTTACATAAACATGTTAATAATAATAGGAGCATTTTTAAGTAATGATTAATTCTTTTTGCCCCCAAACTATACATACTAAACAGAATTTTGTTAGTATCATCACTTGTTATTACATGGAAGTGGTTAATGGTCCCGATCGTCCTTAGAATGAGGAAAACAGCGATTGTGAAGGCAGTGGATAGTCAGATCAATTGAGATCAAGAGGACAGTGGGCTCCTCTGTCTTGCAAATTTAATTTACCAATCTCCTCAAGTAAATTTTCAGTAGGGTGCTAAAAAATATTTATGATTTTTTATTTATTTTTATTAATGAAGTAAGTAAATATTTCTAAACTAATTTGTTTTGTATTCCACTGCAAGTCCAAATTTCTTTTTCATCTGTCTCTACAGTTGCAAGATGAAATAATGTATTTTACACCTTTTCACAAAATAAAATTGAAATTTTATAATAAATAAATAAATAATAATTTATTTGGTGTGCGTTCCAAATTTTCGAGGGCGACATTTTTAATGGGTTTCGAATTTTTAAGAAGGAGGGTACATTTCCATAGGTTTCATTTTAGGAAATCAATAATATTTTCAGAAGGAGTCTTGGACAATCTAATTTGGAGGGATGGGCACCCCCAATATTGCCAACCTAAATAAGAAAAATGCATGTATGAAATCATTGAAACGTTGACGTGAATAATAATAAGGAAGACAGCGTCTGCACATTTTGTTTGGTTTTGTAAATATAATTGAGTTTTATTTTAGTGAAAAATTAGTGTATTGTCTTATAAACTTTTTAAAAAAATTGTTTGCCTTTTAGAAATAACCTTAAAACCTTTGTAATAGTAATGGCAGTTACCTGCATTGATAACCCATCACTGAATATACTTTTATCATTCAGGCTGCTTTTATTAGAATATTAATTAAACATGTATATATTTAGATAGATTTAGTTATTAAGTTTCTTTATTATTCCATGTTATTTATGTAAACGTTTTATCACATACGCCATCATTTCTGCTTCCTAAAATCAATTATTAAATGAATCAATTTAATATAATTAAATATTGATTGCCTCATTGATATCCATGTATTTTTTCAACATGATATCTCAGTGCCAGAAAACATGTAGACAATCGATATTAAACTTATATGAGAACTTTCAAAGTTTTTATTTCCAGATTTCTATCGGATGGGAAGTTTTAATTCGAATTGTGATAAAAATAAAATTATATGTTATCATTATTATGCAGGATCTCAAGAGGACGATCCGTGGCTAGCACTAGAATTCAGGACATAGTCCCTCGAGTTGTCCTCTGTGCTCTTTGGACACTATGTATGTTTGAAGAACAACTCGACACCTGCCCTGTATTACAGGAGATATGATGTGGCTTTAGCGAAACGGACGAACCTTTTGGCAGGTGAGCGGAATTATACTAGACTGCAAGATTACGCATGGTTGATCAAGCAGGCATTTATTTAGGCGTAAGAAGGAATGGTACCATGGAGGCCATTGATATATTATTTACCTTAACTTTCATGCCTGTTTTCACTATCGGAAGGTTGTAGCATCATACGACCTTCAAAGATTATCATTGCTATAAAACTAGTCTTAAAAAGATATCTCTAAGAAAAAATGTTTGTTTACAAGTAGGTAATATCAACCTTATTATCGAAGTTTTGCTTTGAATGACTTGAAATATTATAACAATGAGTCGATCGATTGTTTGGAATGGAAATTATTGAAATTTACTCTCACTTCTATGGTGTTGTTTAGAAAACAACCAACCTATACATACCAAAAGTCAGCTGATTCGGTCCAAGGAGATCACTGAACCCATTATCAGTATCCGTTTAAAGTTTTATTCTTGAACAAAAAAAAAATGATTAGCTTGAAATATAGGTAATTATGTAACCAATAAAAACGATGAGGAAGCTATACCAATCAGTGCCGGTCCCACGGCCGGGCAATTACCCCGAGGCGCCGACCTGGAAGAGGACGCATGCCATTTGTTAGGAATAAAGTTCAGAAGCGTATACGAATAATTAATTTTAGCCTATTAATAAAGGAACTGAATTAGACACATTGAATGAAGAAAATTTCAAACATTGCTTAATATAAAACAGTTTAAGAAATTAACGAAAAGACAACATCATTGTCCGGAGTATCAAATGTCTAAGGCTGGCGCTGTATAAAACCATCTGTGTTTTGATTTACCTCCCAATTTTGTTAACTTCTTTTATTGTAATTATGTACAATTTTGGCGTAAATTGGTATTCGACATTTCTACACGAAATTCTATTAAGTTGTATACCTCATTCATCCAAACCCATCCTAGATCTTACACTGTAGATTGTAACAGGGCATATGGTGATACAGTGAATAATTTTTTTTTTAAATATTGAATTGTTTCTATACATATGATTAAAATCATAGGATATGAATAAAAGCAATATTTAAATCTCAAAACAAATCTTTCTATGTCTAAATATAAGTTTAACAACAATAACATTACATATACGTGTTTTTTTAAATGCAATAATACTCATCAAAGTCTTCCAAATAACTAAAACTGAGATTAGACATCGAATTAATTATAGCTACAACACTCCCCTCTCGATGGCTGATTTTAAGTCAAAGATAAGTTTCTTCTGAGAGACCAGGATTTGTTCAGCCCTTAAGCTTTGATCAAAATGTCTGCTGTCTGCTCTTCTGAATCGACATGTACTAATTTTCTTGTTCCATCTTCTGCTTTTATTTTTTACTAAGAATGTTGTTTCTTCGTGGCCGATAACAATTTCCATATCGTTCTCAACTAACGTTTTTATAGTCAACAGATTTAGTTGAAGTTGTTGTACTACCAACACATTGTCAAAACAAGATGATTATTACCAGTGTGTAAGTCAGCACTCCATGAATCTACTATCTGAAACGAATGTCTACTGGGTATTATTAACTTTTCGCCATTTATACATTCAGAAAAATGAGTCAATAAATATTTATTTCCAACTATACCCATTGTACCTTGTGTATCTACTATACCTTAGTTCTTCATAACTTTGTCTAACATCTTACAAGCTAACAGTACTGAAGCTGCTAAATTTTCTTCAGTTTTATATTAATTTTTCCTCCTGCCGATAATCTAGTGGGTTCAGATCAGGGCTTCGTGAGGGCCAATCCGAGGCAGAGATGAACTCTGGAATGTTCTATTGCAGCCACTGTTGACTGGACCTGGCCTTGTGAGCTGGAGCGGAATCCTGCTAGAAACCCCAATGATTTCAAGCAAACAGACTATCATTTAGAGGCTTCACAACAGGTTCCAACATATCGTTTAACTCTTTTCTTTTCACAAAAATGGAACCTTGTGGTGCCATCAAACCAAACTCCACGCCAAACTATCACTGATGAAGGGTGATGACCTCTTTCCGCTCTTCTAATGACTTCCTGGGCTTCTTTAGAGCTGTGTGCGCACACACAATCATTTTGGCGATTAAATTTGTCTTCAATTATAAAAGTTTTCTCATCGCTAAACAAAATCTTTCGATGAAGACCATTGGTGTAATGGCCAAGGAGCACTTTGCATCTATTCACTCTAATTTTTTTTAGGGAAGTGGTTAGCCTTTGTCCTATCATTCTTCGAAATGCACCCATCCTAAGGTCACTTTATATTATGCAAGACATTGATCTGGCAGAGATTCCCATTTCTCGAGACATGATTTGTTGTTTTCGAATGGTATTTCTTCTGAATCGAGCAGCCACTGCTCTCACTGCATTTGCCGTTGTTTCAGATCGAGGTATCTCACATACAGATAGGGTCTCATTATATTTATTTATTGTGCGGTACACGAACATACGGCTGATACATAAAGTGTTGAAAATCTCTGAACTACATTTTCCAACTTGTGTAAGGCGATCACAGCTATTCGGTTTCCTTTATCACCATTCCATGTTAACTGTGCAAAAGAAAAATACGAACTAATTGGGATTACTATCCTGACATGTAAAGAAAATAACCTGATAGAGGTAATTATCTAAATAACACCTAAGGATGTACTTTACTTAATAATACAAAGTACAACTTTTATAACAGTATTTATGATATAACTAGGTATAACTAGGAAGAATTAGGAATGTGCAGTACGTTGGATAGCCAATCAGTAATTTTCTAGAGTTTTCATATGTCTCCTTTCAGTTTCGCACAACAGTTTAGTTAGCTCATATGAATAAATATGTTCTCCTAATGAAGCCGTGTTAGAATTCGGATATACTAATATTTACATAATAGAGTATAAAATATCTTCTAAGGTTTATATTAACCTCATGTAATATATATCTTAAATAATTGCAACAAATGTTTAGATACCCATGATTCTTGATCCATGGCCTACTTAATTAATAACATCATATTAAAACTGTGTTGGAGCAGTTATACGTTATATAGAAGGCAGTCTTCGCACAAACTTTATTAACTAACATATGAGAATAGCTTAATAAAAATAAATTTAAAAAAACACCAACAGTTATGTTAATGAACGAACTTATGTTAATTCTGTTGTTTATTGACTATAGTTATTTTTAAACCGTGTGTCCTGTTTGTCACTTAAAATATTACATATGAGCTCCTGGAAGAAGAGTACTAAACTGACAGGCCTTCCAGTCTGCAAGAACCCCGCCCACGTGCTCACCTTGCTCTACGGCAAGATCATCCGGGTCCTGAACAAGATGCCCGCTTCCTCCGCCTACAGGAAGTACACCGAAGAGATAGTGTCGACCAGAGCGGCCATCGTCGCCGCCTGCCCCTGCCCGGAGGACATCGAGAAGAACATCTGCTGCGGGCAGGCGGAGGAGCTGATCCTCCAGGCAGAGAGGGAACTCCACCTCGCCAAGAACCTCCTCCTCACCAGACCCTGGGAGCCCCTCATCGCCAAGCCGGAACCCGATCAGTGGCTCTGGCCCCCTCCGGTCAAATAACTAAGTCCTCTTTACATTTATTTATATCACGCCATTTTTTATTATTACTTTACAAGTATATCGTTCAATAAATCAAGTATGTTTTATTGTTTTTTGAAAATTATACTTATTTACATATCAGTACTGCATAAAAACAAAAACCTGGAATGGCTTATAGCACTGTATAAAATAACCCTGTTCCTACATCCTAATCCTATAAAATTGTATCCCACCATTAAGAACCTAGAAATAACCTTTGCAGTCCAAAAAGTTAGAGAAAAAATCAGCCTTAAATTTTCGAATCCGAGTTTTCAGCGGGAAGGACAGAAAATTGATCTTTTTTTCAAGAATATTTCTAAAACCGTGAGTATTTGTGTAAAGATTGTTCATCATAATATTAATGTACTTTAAAATATCTATAATAATGTCTTTATAGATTTTACTTTCACTTACCTATATATATAGTAAGGTAACTCCCGTAATATATGTATAGTAACTGCTGAGTCCAAATAACCAAGTCCCGCTAATTGTTCTGTCTGTGTGTGTGTGTATGTGAACAGTCGATCTCAAAAACGAAAAGTCGTACGAAATTGATATTACGTATTAAAGATACAAATATGCCTTAGAAGTTACAGCAACTGTTTCCTTAAAATCGGCTAACCGGAAGTGCCACTTTATATATAGGGTGAAACACATTTTTACACTTTTCTCAAAAACAGCTCAAACGATTTTGATTAAACTGGGTGAAGCATTGTATAATTAAGTGGTCTTTAATATCATTGAAGTTTTATCCCAATTGATGTCACTTTACAGGGCTTAAATGTCTAATGTTCGTATGAATCTTTCTCTAAAATACCTTTAAAACGGATTATTTAAAAAAAAAAATCTCTTTATTGACAGTAACTATTAAAAAATTGCTAAATGTGAAGTTTGATAGAATATAATAATTGGAAACTGGAGAAAAAAAGAAAAATGCTTATCCAGGTTGAAAATGAATCTCCGGAAATATCAGTGAGAAGGTATACGTTAATATATCGTTGGAAAGCGAAGAATTTTATAAAAAATGATATTAAATAAATAAAGTTGTAGGAGGTAACGAGGAGTGACGAAAAAAATATAACCATATTAAAGGTACTTTAGAGGAAGATTCATACGAACATTGGACATTGATGCCCTGTAAAGTGACATCGAAGGAGATAGTACCTCAATGGTATTAAATACCACTTAATTATACAATGCTTCACCGTGTTTAATCAAAATCGTTAGAGCCGTTTATGAGAAAATTGTAAAAATGTATTTCACCGTTGATATAAAGTAGCACTTCCGGTTAGCGGATTTTAAGGAAAAGGTTGCCGTAACCTCTAAGGCATATACCTATCTTGAATAAAGATAAAGATCTTCTACACAAAATTAAAACTAATAAAATTTACAACAAAATTGATTGATAATTTCTTCCGAATTATCCGTGCTCAGTAATTAATAATTTTGTCACACATATAGTTTATAATTTACTAATGATATTATAAGTATTGGAGAATAGTAAACAAAGCAGCTCGAAGATAGGGAAGCATTATATTCGTGCGAGAGTTAAAAAAAAAATGTGCTACGAATCGAAAATTTCCACTCGCGTTTTACGTTTCAGACATCAAGGATCAAATTTGGTTCGATGTATATCTGTCTGTCGGTCTGTCCGTCTGTAATCAAATCGATGTAACGAGCATAACACCTACTACCAATCATCCGAGTTTCATAAAATTGTCAGGGATTGTGCAGGTGGTTGTCTAGCTAACACTTACGCACGCGCGAATGTATATTTATAGATATGCTAATATTTCAGAAACGGCTCGTTCGATAAGTTCGGTTCGCTTGATTAGTTCTCTATTATATTGGAAATAAAGAAATCTGACTGAAGTAATATTTAATTATCTTCTTTATTTTCGGGAATCAAACCCAAGCCTGGTAAAGCAAGTTCCTTAGTCACAGAGTTATTTTGAAATCAATAAGTATTTTGGCCCCATCTACAGCAGTGACGTTAAACACCTCTGTTGGTTTTGCTTTGTGATTATCGATAATGATTCTAGAGGGCCAGTCATTAGTACAGCCAAACAATCGATATAATGACGGCTATTACAGTTAAAAATCGATGTTACTAATTTGTATCTGATGCACTTAATTGGAGCTAATGATTGACCTTACTTGGTGATTCTTGTTTTGTTTTTTTCTGTTAATCTATACTTACAGTGTATTGAGATTATACAGTTTATTTTGTAAACATTAATTTAGTTTAATAAATTAAAAAAAATTAACTTTACTTATAATATTTACTCTTACATTGAGATATCTCCTTAACTCCTATTTAATTCTGAAATCGATCATCTGAACCGTAAATTATCACTATATGTACATTTTCACAATTAACTACAAACACGCTCATAACCTTAAAATAATTTGTTTGTAAACTTCGATTGAAACTTCTAAAGATACTGAGATTTCGTAATCTGTATTTGATATTATTATCTTGCAGTTTATTAATTTTCTATTTTTAGGTTACATCTCGTAAATTCTACCTTATCTCCAAGGACGGATTAAGTGACTCCAAGACCTTAAAGATTTATGAATTATCTACACTATATATATAATATGGTTGTATAGATCAAATTTTTCGACTCTGTGGAGGGAGATGGATTTTGATAAATGAGGTGTCCAGCGAAAGAGAATTTTATAGAGGAGTGAGGAATCCCAATTCGGTCCTTAAATTCTTACAACTTCAAGAAAACGTCATTAGATAGGTAGCAGATTTAAAACTCAAACGTTCGTAAGTGGACAGTTAGAGGCTGGATAAATATTGTTGGCCTTTAAGATTTCGACGCGGGCATCAAAACCGGGCTAGATTCTTTTGGAAGAAGTGTTTTGAGATAAACTGTAATTCATTCCAAAAACCTGGTAGGTACCACAGCAGCTATACGATATTTTTCTGATTTCGGTAAAGCAATGTCTTCCGTATTCCTGGATAACATCTGGGTAGAGAAAAAGCCTCAAACACGCAACTACATATCGACAGCTATAATGCGAAAGCCTGTAAGGACAGTTTCTTTGGAAAATGAGGTTTTGAGCTTTTCTAGTCAAATTTGTCCTGGCGCATATTCTGATCCCACAAAATAAAATCTAGGATGTTTCGTTTCTTCTCTGTTTTTTTTTTTTAAATCTGTAACTTAAAAAACAGCAAATTGTGTTGTAAAAAACTAAAAATGAAGGTTATAGACATTGTTATCGAATGATCGTTGTTATCGAAACAACGTAATGTAATAAAGCATTTTGCGCGTAGATTGCAGTATCAATTAGCTTTATTAATAGGCTAAGATTAATTTTTCTCATACGCTTTGTATTCTTTTTTGCTTCCTCACTACTGAAGGTTAAATCGAAAATTTCCACTCGCGTTTTACGTTTCAGACATCAAGGATCAAATTTGGTTCGGTGTCTGTCTGTCTGTAGTCAAATTGATGTAACGGGCATATCACCTACTGCCGTTCATCCAATTTTCAGAAACGGTTTGTTCGATTTGGCTCAAAGTTGGATAAAATGTAGGTATTTGTGAAAAAATGATGTAGGGTCAATTTAATTGGATTCTGTCCCCTGCTCTCTCTTATATATGCGCAAACGTGTTTTCCTTGATACATCTATATCTCTAAATCCGCAAGTTCGATTTTGCTCAAATTGGGAGGAAATTTAGGGATTGATAAATGTAACATGAAATAGGCATAAATATTATCAAATCCTATATAATACTCCAGAAAAAAATACCTTCCGCTTTCAGATCAGGAAATGTGTGTTTTGATATGCCTATAGTTTAAATTTGATTTGACCCAAACTGTGAGAAAATTTAGAGAATAGTATAGAAATTACTTAGCATCAGTTTCATTGAATTCCATTTGATAATTAAAATTGATATAAATAATTGTTAACAATGTAATGGCTGAAATGTGGAAGGCAATGATCATATGGAGTGGGAGTTAGGTTATTACAATATTGTTATAGGTTTATGAAATTTTAAATTCAAACTGTATACTATTGTACTGTATTGTTTGGTCGATTCCAAACGTTACTGGCATGATACGTATTGCCGTTACTTAGATTTCGTGTAATTTTCGGTAAATTTAAAGCAATTTTTACTCTGAATTTGTAAAAAAAAAAAACTTCTTATTTGTAATTATGTTTATTTCCACTAAAGTAAAACCAGTTCGTCTTGGTCTCCTCTTGGATTTCCTCCTTAAATATCGAAGTTGTGTGAACTTCCTTCATATTTTTATATTCCAGCTTAATTGAAACTTCGCTAAAGTCATTTCCTCTACGCACTTTAAATTTAAAGTCTATATAACATACTTCAACGGTTTTTTAAAAATTTCCTAAAAGACAAAAAAAAAACAACGTTAAAATCAGACAATTAGAAGCAAAGACAAAGTTTGGTTTTTAAATTTTGAATAGAGTGCTACCAGTGGGTAGTTTCTCAACAAGTCATTTCATGTTATTATTTTCTGTTATCAAATTTACTTAATGTATTTAATTTTTTAATACAGTTGTAAATATCATGAATAAATAAATAAAAAAAAATGTTTTTTGAATGTGTTACTGAAGTAATGCTGTTTTTTTTTTTAGCATATTAATAATGATTAAAAAAAAAAAGTTTAGTCCAATAATTGTAATCACCTTTTATTTATGTTTCTTTGTAACTAGGAAGGTAATGTTACTTTAGATGTATTATTGTTTGGAAATAATAAACCATTGTGAAATAATTTGCAGCGGTTTTTTTCTTACAGGCTTTGTAGTGTTGTTTAGATCAGTGGCTCATTTTTTAAAAATCGGAACTTTTACTATTACTAGGATGTAAAAATTGGATGTGAAGAGTTCTTTCCCTCAAAACCAAGGGAATGGATGCATCAAATCCAATTAATGGCAGAAAGATGGACGAAAGTAGTTGAAAACAATGGACTTAACTTTGAATGGTAGTATTTAATAATGTTTAAAATACGTAATAGGAAATAAAGCTATAGTTATGCAAGAGCGCTTTCGTAACAAGTTAGTATTATACAGAGATTAATTGCTTTGCGTAGGTCATTGTTTCCATTGTCACGTATTGTCGTTTTCCTTTTTAATGTTTAGCTATTTACACCCAGATAGATGAATCGTTCCACAATTTACAGATGTAAATCGACATTATATTTTCAAATGTATATGAAATATTGAATACGATCAATGAAGTATTCAATATTTCACTTATGTAAGTATTTATTTATGTGAGAACTTTCGATATGCATACATATTGTTTAATATTAAGGGATAACTTATGTAAAATATTAATGTCATAATAACTCATGTGAATTTCTACTTCTTTACAGTTGTGTTTTATTTCATTTAAGTGATTGAATTAAAATATTTTACATATTTAAATTTTGACTAGCTGACCCGTGCGAATACTTCGCACAAACCTTATATTTGAATGTTCCATTCAGTAATGGTTCTATGCAAAGGTTTAATACTTTTATTTAGTAAGTTGTCAGTCTATAAATATAATAATCTATACCCATCCATAGGTTAACACTTTCTAGTTTCATTAAATTTATAATTATAATATTATATTGCTTCCTCACTACCGAAGGTAGGGAAGCATTGTGTTCGTGCGAGAGATTGAAAACAATTTTTTGCTCAGAATCGAAAATTTTCACTCGTGTTTTACGTTTCAGACATCAAGGATCAAATTTGGTTCGGTGTCTGTCTGTCTGTAGTCAAATCGATGTGACGGGCATATCACCTAGTACCGTTCATCCTATCTTCATGAAATTTTCAGGGATTATGCTGATTGGTGCCTAGATGGTCCCATATCAATTTTATCAAATTCCATCCAGCACTTCCGCTTACGCACGCGCAAACGTATATTTTTAGATATGCCAATATTTCAGAAAGGGCTCGTTCGATTTGGCTCAAAGTTAGATAAAAGGTAGACTTTGGTGAAAAAATAACGTAGTGTCAATTTTATTGAATTCTGTCCACCACTTTCTCTTATATATGCACTACTAGTCCACTGTCCGCCGTCCGCGCATTTTTTCCGAAACTACTGGACCAATTTTTTTCGAATTTGGATATAAAATCAGAGGTCACCAGAGGATGATACTCCTTCAACGACATTACTATTCGCCTTCTTGTTTCAACATAGCGGCCGAAAAACCTGCCTTGCTATAGATTGTAGCGCCTAAACGAATGTACCGATTTTAATGAAACTTCGCTAAAGTCATTTTCTCTACGCCCTTTAAATTTATCTATATAGCATACTTCAACGCAAAGAAGCTCAAAAAGAAGTTACGAGGGATGGTGAAATTAAATTCCGAATAACTCAAGAAGTATACACATTTTTGTGAATATTGTGATAAGATGTTTCAAAGCTATGTTTTCTTAAATTTATAAAAGCTTCGAAACATTGCCTTTAAATATCTGATGAAGGCTAAATACTTTGAATTTAGTTCTCTGGAAGGTACGTTTTAACCTAGCAGTCTGTATTAACAGAAAAAAAAAGAAGAAATGTTTCTTTTGTCATTAAAAATAAGCAAGTAAATTTTTTAAAATGATAAACATCTAATAGCTTACATATAGATAATATTTTATTTAAAATGAAGTATATAAAATTCCATATTTATAGCAATATAACAAATTTAATAATTAATTTAACAAAACCAAATGTTTTGAAATTAGCTAGAATAATTACTTATTGATACAATGTATACTGTCTCAGGAAGAAAAGGGTCATAATTTTAAATTCCGAAAGAAGAGCGGAAGAGAAAATAGAGTAGATTAAGAAATACTTTTATACCATTTTCTGTTAAATAAGAAAATCTACAAATAAATTTATAATATCCAAGGAAAAGTTTTATTTTACACTTATATATTTATTCCATGATTTAATTCGTTTAAATGATCAGAGCATGGAGTATATAAATGGGTAAAAAAAAGCTTTTTCCTCCATATCATGAATTTTATTATTAATATATACCCTTAAAAATTTTAAAGATTAAAAAAAAAAATAAAACTCTACTAAAATCTATTTGATGAAAACAATCATTACTACAATAGATTTAAAGTTTTTGAGTAATCCAAAACTGAAATGAACTAAAAAATCTTTAAAATAGAATTAATACTAAATGTTTAGAACGCTATATCTTTGCACCACATAGTCCGATTTCGATGATTTTTTTTACATTTTGTAGGGAATTTAGTTAGCTTTCAAATATTTATGATAAAATTGCGTCCTTTCCGAGTTATTCCCAAATTATGAATTGATTTGTAACGTTTCGATTCGTTGAGGCGGCACCATCATATGATTTGAAACCTCCCACTTTGACATTTACTTTGTTAAAGTCCAGGTATAAAATTAGGAACCGAAATTACGATTCGCACACTCTACGTGATATTCCCTTTCTATTTATTGATACCTCATTCGTCAAAATCCATAACTCCTCAGAGCCGGAAAAGGGATATATATTTGAGAAATAATATATAAGATGAAAGATATTTCGTCAGTTGTTTGTGATACAACTCACTCTTTTCATTCTTATCTTATAACAGAAAAATTCAATAAGTGTTTTTACTTTCGTCTCTTGTTTTATTTTTGTGTCGTGTTTTGAAATATTCGTAAAAAAATAACGACATTTTCACACTTCTTTTTCTATTATAATTTCAAATGTGTATGTGGTAGCGAAAAATCACTTTCCTTTTTCTTAATGACGAAACTTTTCTAATTGAACTTTTCTTAGTTTAAGTTCAACGATAACTCCTTATCCTTATAGTCCAACATGTTTCATGAAACAGTGTTTAAATAATCAGAATTTTTTTAAAATGTTATTTTAAGGTTTGACTCAAATTATGAGCCAATTACAATTACAATTGCAATTACAAGGGAAATACTATTAAAAAAGTCGTTAGGAGTGAAGTTGTAGACAATCTACTTTGTGTTGATTGAGTCATAGAGCGATACAATGGCTGAATCATAAAGATATCCACTTCGTATTACCTAACATCTAGAACGATAGTAAAATCAATTATGGCATTTTTCACCTCGTGGAAAACCCCGCTTCTTTTGTTTGAAAACCGCAGAAGATGTGAACAATTTAGCTGGAAGATAGTTGTATCAAGGATCAGTAATGGCGAAAGAGTTGGGTAATTTTGATAATGATAAAGAAATAATAAAACAAATAAGAAAAA
The DNA here is from genome assembly GCA_928085145.1 of Nezara viridula. Classification (NCBI taxonomy): domain Eukaryota; kingdom Metazoa; phylum Arthropoda; class Insecta; order Hemiptera; family Pentatomidae; genus Nezara; species Nezara viridula. Next base: position 24,633,898 of record OV725080.1, read on the forward strand.
TAATGGAAAAAATAATAACTAATTAACTGAATAAGAAATTGCATCTATGTTTAGAATTCGAAATTTCTTAGCAGTGTTGTCAACTAACGAACTAATATATTATATATGTAGTTGGCATAACGATAATTGTTGAGGACAACCATTCCTCTTAAGTTTATGTCAGTTTCTGACAAATCTATTGTTTATTCACATATGTTATATCATTAAAAGATTAAATGGCCTTTAGTATAAATTAGGTCTTATTCTCAATGAAACAATCGGAAAGTGCTTAAATGTCGAATTTTCAAAATTTCTTGCTCTAAAATACCTTTTATTTTCGTTATCTATATTAATAAAAACGTAAATGTTCGTTTGTTCCAAAACCTTTAATCTCCGAAACTTCTTCACCGATCGCTTTGAAATATTCACATAATGTTTCTATCGCATTCAGGAGTGTTTTTATATACATTTAATCACCATCCGGTCTTTCGTTTCGGAATGGCGGCCCAAAAACGTGTGTCGCTATAGACTGTAGCGCCTAAACGGCTGTAACGATTTTAATTAAACTTGGCTAAAGTCTTCTCGTTGAAGCCCTTTTAATTTATGTATATAACACTCTTTTCCGAAAAGAGTATGAAAAAAGAAGTTACGTTGAATTCAAAACTATATTTGCGAATAACTCAAAAAGTACACAATTTTTGTTGGATTATACCCATCGTTATTCTTGATTTCCTACAAAATGGTAAAAAAAAAAACCATCGAAATTGAAAAGAATTATCTCCGAAATGAAACAATTTGGTAGTAACGGCCATATGAGAAAAGTGGGTTCAAATATTTATTTAATGAGTAACGGAATTGAGATCCTTATTTCGTATCTCGACAAACGAAAAATCACTAAAATTGGGCAATTTGGTGCAGAGAATGCTTTAAATATTTAGTCATTTTTCGTGGGAGATTTAGATTGATTGCTTCTTATATAGACAATTATATGCTGCAAATTTGGGTTGGAAAACCAGACCATCTCTTTATCTATGCTAAGAATGAAACAACAAAGAATATCGCATATTCACAAGTTTTGTTACATAAAATATATTACAAACATCTAATTTCTTTTCTACTTTTTTTTTTTAACCAGAATGAGCCACAGCAACGCGTGGCCGGGTCAGTAGTTAGAAATAAATACAGTTGTTTCATTGAACTCCTTTAGCTAAAGGAGATAATGGAGGCTTACAGCTAAGGATATACCTCTTCTGAAGGCATCTGCTTTCTTCATTTCTCACTTTCACGATGATTACATTTTGTGTTTTTTTTTTATTATTTATTTGTTTATAGATAAATATTACAATCTGTCTCAATAAAGGACATTTACAATAGAGTTCTGAGAGCACATTCACACCATATTTACAAATTGAAAAAAAAATAAAAATAAATAAGCTAACTTCAAATAATATAAAGCTACAAAAGAACAAAATAAAATATCATAGTGAAGAAAGAAAATATAAATAATAGTAATAATAGAATGAAAATAAATGAATAAAATAGAATTCATATTATCTTAAAAAAAAAAGTAATGAAAATAAACATCTTAGATGAAGACATACCTATTTACACTATTTACAGTCGGCCATGGGAACTCCGAACCATACTTATCCCCCCACATGTGGAGGGAAAGCAAGGCTTCAGGAGTACATGTTGTGTAATGAATTGTTTAGATCATACCATTTGCTACACTAACGTTACCACTTGAAAGTCACTTTTTTAAAAAGTTTATTTATTTTTTTTTTTTTTTGAGCTGTATTTAAATTATTAAATTAAACAGTATTAATTCAAAAGAATCTACAATACTATACTGAGACAACTTTGGAAGTAAAAAAAACACATAAAACAAAATACAACCCTAAAATCGAAAATGCTTTTAAAAATTGTCAACGTACTATGTAGGCTTCAGCCCGAAAGATTTTTTTCCCACATACATATAACGATAGTTAATTTGAAAAAAAATAAAGAAATTAATTACCTATATGCAATGGTGTTTAAGTGGTTCTTGAAGTCCTATTAAATACTGGAAATATTCTTGAAGTTCTATACGAACAAGGATACTATAAGAATAGGATACTTTATTCTGGGACTAAGTCCCTTCAGAATAACAATAATGTACAAAATAATAGAATATTACTGGCCTGAACGTTGAAACAATAAATAAAATTGATAAAATAAAATAAAAAGTAAAGAAAACCTTAGGTGCACAAGCTATATACAAACAGATAAAACTATGTACAGAGCATTTAAAATTATGAACAAAACAATTAAAACTATGAACGAATCACTTGAACTATGAACAAAATTATATTTAAGGATTGAACAACATAAACATACACTTTGAGAAAGGAAGAACGAAAAAGAGATACAATGAGTTCATTTCATAAAAAAAAAAAAAAAAAACTTTACTTCAATATATATATATAAAAATAAACAGTTACTTATAATTGAATAAAAAAATAACATAAAAAAAATGTATGTATTGAAATTCCTACGTCGATAGTAGGAAATGCATGTACTATCTCTTACCAAGTGTTATGATTATATGATTGCTACACAATACATATATAATATCAATAGTTAGCTGGTATCAGACTGTTTTTGGAACAGGAATTGGAATAGGAGGTTTTTGAATGTATACAGGGAAGGGGCATGTCGAATTTTGATCGGGAGGGAATTCCAAAAGTTGACAGAGCGGGCTATAAAGGAATTTTGGAATGAGGCAGATCTATGAGAAGGGATGTATAGGTCAGAGGGCCGGGATCTTGTAGTGAGTGAATGGATTGAGGACTTAAATTGGAGAAGGTTGTAGGCATAAGAAGGACGATGATCAGTAATGATTTGATAAAGGAAAGTGCCAAGGAAATATTGTCTTCTTAAGGAGGGGAAGAGCCACCCTAACTCAGTGTAGTGGTGGGAGACACGGGAGCGTCTCGGGGTTCCAATTACAAATCTTACGAAGCAATTCATAAGTCTTTTGAGTCTATCACGCAGTTCCACCGAGAGGCCATCGTACACCACACAGCTGTAGTCAAAGTGGGGAAAGATGAGAGAGGAAACTATGAGTCTACGGGTATTTTGGGGTAGAAGATGGCGGAAGTGATGGAATAGTTTGAGGGTAGAAATTGCACGGCGGGATATATGAGAGATATGGTGATTCCAGGAAAGGGTTTGATCTATGAGAAAGCCTAAATTTTTAACAAAGGGATAGAAGGTGATGGGGTGGTTGTTTAGATAGAGTGAGGGAAAGTTGGTGTGGGATCTAAGAAGGGGCTTGGAACCAATGAGAATGGCCTGAGTTTTGGCAGCATTTAGCCTTAATCCATTTAAGTTGGCCCAGGCACTAATTCGATCTAAATCTTCTTGAATTTTGGCAAATGCCACCAATAACTCAGCGGGAGAAAAGGATAAATAGATTTGAGAATCGTCGGCATAAAGGTGGTGGGAACAATGGATAATTGAATCATTTAGGTCATTAATATAAGAACTGAAAAGAAGAGGAGACATGCTTGAACCCTGTGCAACTCCTGAGGATAAAGGAAGGTAGGCAGATAGAGGTTGATTAGGTATGGAAACTGCTTGGGTTCGTTGTGAGAGGAAAGACTGGAACCAAGAGATGGAACTATTTTTTTTACTGGAACTATTAGTTTTTAATATGTTTTTTCTATAAAACATGGTTACATTTTACCATTTTTGGGGGAGGGGCTTCAGCCCGAAAGCCTCCTCCCCTCCCCCCGCAGATACGCCTGTACTATACATGACTTCAACATTTCAACAGTAAAGTCTTACATCCACGACAAATACACTATATTTCACTCTTTAATCCACTCCTTCGATCAATTTCATCCTCTCTGTTTCCTGGTCAACGCAGATAAAAAAAATAAATGAACCAGAGATCTAATGCTTCACAAATAACTAACTAAAAGCCATTATTGAGCTAAATCAAAAGAAATTAAATTTGCTTGATGCACTATTGCAGAATTGCAAAAGAATAAAATAAATAAAAACTCGAGTCCGTGTGACGACCCTGTATTTATTTTGTAGGTAGCGAAAAAAAAATATATATATAATCAATCGTATTGCAAATTTTATCAGCTTTAATTTTGTACAGAATGTTTTTGTCGAATCGATGAATAGTTTTCCTGAAATAGGAAAACTCGAAAAAATTGAGCTTTTAAGTCCCCTCCTCCCCCACACCTGGTTCACCACCTTGAAGTGGGTACTTTTAATATGTTTACCTTACCTCCTTAGTAGTCCAAACAATGTCCCATAGTCAAAAATTGTGTCACCGCCATTTTCTTCTAAAATCATTCATTGGCTGGACTAATTGGTGAATGGTGGGTGGCTACGCTGAAAGGTCAGTACCTTGAGAAAATACTTTCCAATCTTTCAATCTAGACTATAAAGTCATGGGTCTTCTCTGACTGTTGGGTTTCACAATTCCTCTCGGGACATGGAGGTTTTCTAAACTACAAAAAAGAGGCCTTATCCAAAACATATATTTCAATTCCGGAGAATGTTGAACTATAGAGTATTTCATCTATTAAGGACAAAAGTGATGAGAAACGCAGGAATTTAGGTCCTCAATGAAAAGGATTTTCCTGTGTTGTGAGTGAGGAGAATTATTTATTTAAAGTTGGAAGATGGCAGTTGGGTTCAGCACTCTATAAAATTAGAGTCCGAAGGAGAAGAGGACCAGTGTGGGGACGTCACTTTTCACTTTTCAGTACAAGCAATGTTTAATTACTTAAATCCAATATTTTTTATCTTATCGCTTCATATTCAACACAAAACGTGACTCGCTTAAAAAAACACAAACACAAATTTCCGGGCAATTGCTTACATTATATAAACTTTTTTGTAGATCTTGATGCTTAATATCAATATTTTAAATATTTTCTTCTACTTACGGGACCATTATTACTTACTGGGTATTATTATTACCTAACACGAAAAATAAAATGAAAATTAACCGGCGCTGGTGGGAATCAAAACCACAACGTTCAGAATCCTGGGACCCGCGCTCTAACGTCCTTGGCAAAACCTTCCTCAATTGAGATAAAATATAAAAAATTGAGATAAAATACGACTGAAATGGTACAATTAGCATTGTAACCTCTGAATCGACACTAAGCTAGTCAAATTCCGTAAGTATTTAATAAAAAATATTAATATTACAGCTTATGAATCGTATAATGTTACTATATTATGCAGTTTAAAATAACGTTTGAATAACTTATTGCCTTGACATTATCGTATTTTAAATGATCTTCGAGTTCACTGCCCGAACTTCCTTCGTATCTCGATGTGTCCGGAATCCAAATTGGTTCAAGTCGTCACCGCCGAGGTCCGGTTCGGAGCTACGCATTTTTCTGAACGCAACATTAGTGATCGCTGCCTTTAGAAAGATCTGTTGTCGCAACTGTCTGCAAGATTGTTTACAATTTTAAATGATATGGTAGTTGATCCATATATCATGAATAGCATTTCATAAATAAAATAATAATATTTCTGAATTTTTATCTGATTGAGTGTTATGCTTTTTAACTGATTTTGACGAGAAAACGTTTTTTTATTTTTTTATTTGTTCAACTAGTTTTCGTTTTTTGCATGAAATTCCAAGGTTTTAAGTAGTGTTGCCCACAATCGGTCTTGCGCAAGACCAAGACCAAGGCTGCCTAACTGTTGCAAGACCAAGACCAGGATTGGTAAAAAAATAATCGACTTTTTAAAATAAAAATTAAGGCAAAATAGTTTCCAATACTTGACAATCTTAGTTAATATGTGTTAATAATTAGTATAACCAACATACTTTACCATTTAACTCCTCTAATTTTTCATTCGGGCTTAGTTAGGTTTCTCCTATCTAAAACATTACAGTAATATCTCTATAGTAATAAGCTAATAAGTAAGTGCAAGACTGAGTTTGCAAGACCAAGACCCGTCTCGGTCTCGCATTTGGGCAACAATAGTTTTAAGTAGTATCCAGTCAAAAGCCTGCTAATTCTCACTTTAAAAAAATTGTGGAGCATAAAAACCTTTATGTTTTCCACCTTTTTAGAAACAGTATGGCTGAAGTAAAAGTATTTTATTTTATTATTAAAATATCTGACCAATAAGCCCAATATCTATTGGTATCTGCTGTTAAATAGCTATTGAATAGACGTAGTACAGGTCTTGGCAGTGCCGACCTGAGAGTTTTTAGAAATAAAAAATAAATTAAGTGTATGAGAATAATTAATTTTAGCCTATTGATAAAGCAATTGTATTAGAGACATATTCAACGAAATAAAATTCTATTTTAATAAATGTAAAACAGATTAAGAAATAAATTTAATTTTTTGTGGCCGATGACACGTGTATCCTATCAGTCAACAACGATCCTTCAATTGCATCCCAAACTCTCCAATCACACATCACAATTCTTGAAGAATGGTGTCAAAACTGCAGGATTAAAATAAACTCCAATAAATCCCATCAAATTACCTTCACTCTGCGTCGCAAACCTATGACCTCCTGTCTACAGTATTCTTTAACAATTCCTCACTTATCCCAGTTGAACAAATCCGTTACCTAGGGCTCCACCTCGACAAACGGCTCACACGGAATCCTCATACAAGACTGAAACGACAAGAAACCGCTCGACGTTTCCGACTACTCCAACACTTACTAGACAAACGCTCTAAGCTTTCAATCAATTATAAAAGACTCATATATATGACAATAATAAGACCTATTTGGACTTACGGAATTGAGCTTTGGGGCTCCACTAAACCATCGAATTCCTCTCGTATCCAATCCTTACAATCGCAAAATCCTCAACGCTCCTTACTTTGTCACAAACAAAATCATCCATAAAGACCTTAATGTTCCATATGTTTCCGATTTGGTCCAATCCAGATACCTATCCTTCCATAACAAACTTCAGAACCATCCAAACCCTCTTGTTTCAAACCTTGCTTCCTCCTCGATCCCTGATAACCCTCCGAGGCGTCTGAAAGGAAGATGGCCTCGGGATCTTCTAATATAGAACTTTAATTTGAGTTCTACCAATGGGTAGTTTCTCTTCATGTTTTACATTTCATTTTACCAATGTCCCATTTACTTGTTGTATTTTTAATATAATACAGTTGTAAATTTCATTAAAATAAAAAAAAAATTTTTTTTTGTGAATAGATGAAGTGATTTCTCTGAAGCAACAAATGTCTAAGGCCGGCATTTGGTCTTGTAGTCCTAGACGATACTCATAAATTTCTCAACTTATAAAATTAAACTAAAAATTAGAATGCTTCTGACAAGTTTTGTCCATGTTCTGCTTTCCATGTGCCAGACGGTCCAAGAAAATAGTTTTTATATTGTTTCCCTGGTGAACGGAAACAAAGCGTAATTTATCAGAGAGCGCTTGAGTAAAATCTCAACTCGCCAGCTTCGGCTGATACGTGTTTGAGATTTCTTCTCAGGGCGGATGTTATTTGTCGATATCAATTACTCGGCTAATCTTTCAGCCATATTAGTTTCAGGCCATGAAACGAAACAAAACAATGAGCAGGGTTTTCTGGATCTCCTCTAATAGGTGCAATTTGAAGTCCTTGACATTCAGATTATGCCAGATGATACCTGATATGAAAAGAATTAACCTCTTCAACTATTCCACGATAATAAACCGATATTGTTTAAATATTGATGTTTCGGCCAACTGTGAAATTAACAAGTAAACATAAGGAGAGGTGGTTCGATCGCAGAAAATCCTTGCCTTATTAAATTTAAGTCTGAAAAAAAAAATTAAAGAATTCAATTAATTATTTTGTTTTCATCAATCCGTTTTTAACTTTTTAAAGCATCAACTATTAAAAAAAACACAGTTGGCGACCAAAGATGATAAACTTTCTTTTTACTTTTCTTGGCCTAAGATTTTGAAACTTTTTTGAGGTAATCAAGAAGAGGTATGTGGTATTTCACAAAAATTGGAAAGTATTCTCCAACCTTTTCTCTTGTCCAATAAACAGCTGAATTTCTGTTAGAGCAGAAAAGAAAAAAATGACAAGCATTAATGACAAGCATTATATAAAGAAAGTATAATTTTACAGTTATGATTTTACGGTTGTTTATTCCGACCGGTACGCCTTCTGGATTTTTTAAATTTATTTTCTCTCCTTCCTCACATTGTTAAAATTCCCTGGGATTCGAACTCCTAATCTTCGGTTTATTAGGTTGCCGGGAAACGCATATTTTGCAAAAATGTTAGCCCGTTCGGCCACCCCTCCTCTTCGATTATTATTACAGACAATTATTTAAATTTTAATATCAAACATGAAGAAAAAAAAATCCGTTTTAAGTCCTCCTCTTCCCAAGAATGATGGCACATGAACCCTCCTAACTGCCAAGAAAATGTATTGCTTCCCTCTTATTAACAACGGTGTAAATAAAAACAAATGATGAAAATAACAGTTTTTAGGTATTACCCATGTTCTCTGGTTTTAAAGTGCTCCCCAATTACAACCTAACACAAGTATGGTTCTCTCCAAAATATGTTTACATTTTTTTCGCTCAGAATTCCTGAGCGGTAATATTATATTATTTATTATAAATAATATTAACATTCACAAAGATCTATTTCACCGATTTTAATTTTGCTAGACCACAGCCCACATTTACAAATATAAAACATCCGTCTTCTCTTGTTTATTACTATTTAACAGCGAACTCTTCACTTTTCAACCAATACTTAAATTCATTTACTGTCAAATATCCTCAGTAATCATTATAGTAATTATGTTTTCTTATCTCACCTTCCTGCACTTTTCCGACAAAGAGCAGGTCTTACGAGACTTCCGAGTTCCTGTCTCCCAATTGCTTCCAGCACACAATGGGGCAGGTAGCCGATCTAAGAGGATAAAATTCATTGAACATAATTTTCAAATAAAAATCACGTATTTCTCACAAATAAAACTTTTATCCTCTTAAATAACTCAATATAAGTTTAATTTATAGGGAAAAATTAATTATTAAGAAAATTAAAATTAAAAATCATAATTCCCCAGAATTAAGAAAAAAAACTAACAATAATGTTAATATAAAGGAAACTAGTATTGATGTATTACAATTTATTTAATCAGTTTCCTCAACCTTATAATCATCATCGTTAGAAAGCTCACTCACTCTCTAAGTTCCTTTATAATCGCTTCCTAACTGTGCAATTTAAATTTCTCTTTCATTTCCTTCGTTTTATACTTTCCTTGTCCAAACAGTCTGCAAATATTTGCCCCCTTCAAAAATCCATAACCCCTTAAAAATGCGTTCCCTCAAAAATTTTGTTGGCACCCCTGCTATATTATATCATGTGTTTTCAGCTCATTAGTAATTTATTTAATTTTGCTACGAATTTCTGTATTTTATTTAATTTTAACTCTAAGTTACATTTCCTTGGTTTGTTATAGTTTTTGCCTTTGTTATATAGATGTATATATATATTTTTTTATTTTTATTTTTTTTTATGGTATTGTATATAAGGTATGAATGTACCTCACTCAGCGTTAGTACTCAGTGCCCTTAAGTGTGGCAAAATGTATTATTTCTCAATAAACAGATTAAAAAAAAAAAGCTCATTAGTTTCTTCAAAGCAATCACAAAAGCTTTATTTATCTTCAAAACTTTATTCGGTCTCACTGTTCCCTCAAAACCTGGAGAAGACATGTGTTTGTTATCGATTGTTTTCAGGTCTAGAAATATGCTTCAGCTACGACACATTTCTCTAAAAAAATAAATAAATAATTTTCTGAATTTTTTTTTTAACGCTCATTTATTTTGTATAAGTGTTATCATTTAATTTAATAAAACGTTTTCATAAGATTAAAAAAAATTGATTCCAAAAATTTTGTTTACGTTTTGATTTTTTCAAAAAACGTTGAAATAATTTTAAAAAACACTGCTTAGCACAAAGATGTACAAATTTTGAGAATTATTTTTTGAAAGAATATAAAAAATGCTACTAAAATAAAAAAAAAAATTAGTTTAATTTAAAACTTACTAATACTTAATAATCTCTTAAGGGCATTCTCTATGCTTGTTTAATCCCATTCGACTTCTTCAAATAAAGCCTCAATTTAGTTATTTTATTCAAAGAAGATACAAGATAGTACTCTAGGAAATTCTCGTAATATAGTCCAGACCTCTCACTATCATGGCCCAATTTCTTCAAGAACAAAATTTGATAATTTTACAGAAGTTCAAATTACGGTTCAAGAGTTCTTTGACAGCCATTCCAAAAAATAGTATCAGCGTGGAATCGAGCAATTGACAAGCAGATGGCTAATGACGGTAGATAATAATGGACTATACTTTGAGTATTAATTGTATTTTATATCAAAGAAGTAATAATGCAGGCCAACAACCTTTTCTAACCAGAGCTTGAAGGTCGAGGAGGCAGGCCGAATATAGAATTTTTGATTGATTGAAGGAGAAAATTTTAATTTTTGTCTGAAATTTTCGGTGTTGTAATTTCTTTCATGTGGGGCGGCGAAAAACATCGTTTACTGTATTCTGGTTAAAATTTGTTTGTTAATTATTAAATGATTTATTTTCACTGGTTTGTTTAGCTTTGTTGGCAATGTTATAATGGTCCTAAAATCAATATGCATGCTTCAATTTAACAGCATTTTGCACATGAAAACCTATCGATAAAAACATCTAAAAATAAGTTTAAGGTGGTTTTAAATGGAATAAGTCTCTACTGTCACCCGAAAAGAATAGTCTCTTGGTTCATGTCTTAGTAAAAAAAAACGTGTACCATCGCAATCCATGGTGAGTTTTGGGTTCAGTACTTTAAAGCCAACGGTTGTGCAAGTAGGTGATCGGGCCAGGTTCAGGCTCAACCGCCAGGTTTTTCCGCTTAATTAATTATTTAACTAAGAGTAACCATTTTATAGACCCTGAATGAACCCCGGTCGATCGGCGCCCGATGAAAAATTACTTGACATCAGTCGGATTTGAACTCAGGTCCTTGAGCTTAGCAGCCCATCACCTAACTCACTGAGCTACTCCGCTCTTTCCAAAATTTGAAGTAATTGAAAAAAGGGTTAGATAAATTGAAGAATAAATTAGGTTAATGTTATATTATTAATGTTATATATATTTATTAATAATAGAAGAAAATAGCTTATAAATTTCCAATGCTATATAACTTTGATTTAAATTTACTCAAAACATGCGTAATATTGTGCCTTTTTTTGAATTCCAAACATTTATTAAAGCGGAAGACTGGTTATTATATCATTATATGACTAGCAAACTAACATTTAGGAAAGCTATCAGTGAAATTTCCGAAATAGTGGGCGATTCATGCAATAAAGCCAACATTCTGCGGATTCTAATAAAGGCTCCATGAAGGGCATAAAGTTTATTTCGAGGATAGTAAATTTATAGTGAAAGGATAGGAGATAGTGAAAGGACCATTTTATTTCAAAAATGCTCTTTGTCCAGTTACTATATATCTCGTTGAAGATGCATTATGTAAGAACGTGCCTAATCAGTCCGATTGAAATAAATAATTTGCGGTTTCTACATTGCTTGCTACAGATCTTAATTAGCAGTTCGTTATTTTTTAACTGTTCACGAGACTATAAAAACTGCTAAAATAAAATAACGAATTTGTAATAACAAGTCATTCAGTTTTCGACAAGATTGAAAAAATTCGCCATATAATTACACAAAATTTGTTATTAAATCCTCATCATGGTGCCAAGAGAAGGTGACCAGATTTTGGATTGACAGTCCCGATTTTTAATAATTTTTCCCGCGCTCCGCTGCGTTTTAAAAAAGTCCCGATTTTTGGATTGAATGCAAGACAAGTTATGGGATGATAGAGTAACGAAAAGAGAATTTACAGTTTTCGGCGGCCATGTGGCTATTTCGTCAGGATATGAGTTTTATATTATTTTTGTTAATTTTGTAATATCAAACTTTAATAATAACGAATAATTGTTACGATTATCGAGAACTAGTTATCAAAGTTCGCATTGTTTAAGAGTTGTTATAATTCGTTTATTATTATTTTTGATGAGGTATCATTATTAATAAAATATATTGATAAGGAAAAGGAAAAATCCTGGGCATCAGCTTGTTAACTTCATTTGCTGCTTCGATTACCTAAATTTCGTCGTCTTTTATAGTAATAAAAAAATAATATTTTAGTCTCCAGCAGAAATGAACTCTGACAAAACAGATTTCAGTAAATATAAAATTATTATTATTATTATTTATGCTATAGTATACTTCGTTTATAGAAATTGTGATAAGATAAAGAATGACATTAGTGGACCCGGCACTTGGGAAATAATTGGGGTTCAAGGTTAGGACCATGTTCATAAAATAGTCCGATTATCAGTTTATTTCCTGTAATATAATATAATTATTACTTACATAGTTTTATGAGTTAATTTTTAAAGAAATGATTGAAATATTGAAGTCAGTGAAGTTCTGACCCTAATCTAAATAAATATTATTACGGGGGGAGGGAAGAGAGGTATGATCGTTATTAGGTCTGATATAAGTACTTATCAGCAGAATAATCAAGAAAAAAAATTACACTTGAAGTTAAACGATGGGAAGTAGCCATCGATACTAAACACAATCGATTGTTGACTCCTTTGTTTACCAGTTACCCTCAACTGCTCCCCTCTCTGTCACAGGTTCAGTTAGGTTTTAGTTGTCGGTGTGTGAATATCGGTGGTGTGGTGTATGTGTTGTCATTTAAATCTCGAAGTGTTTTCGTATTTAATTCATTTTCTGATTAATTTTAACTGCGAATAAAAATATATTTCTACTTCAAATTAATTTAACCTGTTGTCAACCATAATGAAACCCTAGAATAATATTTAAAATGACAGAATCATTTGATGAAGATAATCCTAGTCCAATATTAGAAGAAAGTTTCCATCTAGTATCGAAAAAGAACACAGTTTACAAGGTTAAATTGTCAGAGAAAGGTCTTTGCCTTCAGAAGAGGTACAATGGCATAACTAAAACACAGACTGTTCTTTTAGAGGACATAATAGGATGTAGGTGCATGAGGAAAGGTCTCTATGCACAGAAATGTAAGTGGAGGCCTAGGATTAACAAGAAGCCCCTTAACAACCCCCTGCAGGTTGAGGAAAATAGCTCTGTTTTGTGGGACGATTCCGATATCAGTGTCTGGTTTCATATTTATGCCTACGTAATGAAGAAGGGAAAGGTCTTCACCCAAAAGAAGAGAGAAAGAATGGTAATAACTCTTAGGTTTCAGTCCTATGAGAGGTATGATGAGAACCTGAATAAGGCGCAGAAATGGAAAGTAACTTTAAAATATCTCATGAACTCCTTACATAAAGGCTCTATACCAGCATGCTACTTCTTGTCATCAGACATAAAGATAGGTAATTATTTTTTTAATAATACAATTTACAATTTCTTGTTGAGCTATACATTTTCTGCAAACAAAAAGATTTTTTTTTTGTTTTAGTTTATAAATCCTCGTAAATAGTTCTATAATATTAGTAAGCTATTGAGTGAAAATAAAGGGCTTTCAATTTCATTATTTTTGGGTTTATGAAGTAATTTCTAACTAGACATTAATATAATATTCATTAACGTTAGCAGTGTATTGCTTATCTTAAACTAGTTATGCCAATATACTTCTGAGATCTGAGAAAATATGAATCACTACATGTATTAAAAATAAATAAATATATATAATGGTTTATTACTTCTCTAAAGAAATAATTATTACAATTTAATGCATTGGTCAGGTACTTATCAATATCTTAGTTTTAACAAAAGTTCTTATTTAATGTCATAATATTGACTTATATCACTTCTTGCTTAACAACTTACCTTGAGCTACCTTTGTTCTTGTACCAATCTTCCTTTTAAATTATTTTTGTTTTTCATAGAATACTGAGAATGAGTATTATTTTGGAGTATATTTAAAATCAATATTTATTTTATATTTAATTCCTTAACACTGTGAGCATATAAACATTTCATTAAAACAAGAAACTAAAATATTTTTTGTAAATACTTTTACTTTTTTGTCTATTTATTATTAATGAATGTTTATTTTCAAAAGATTTCTCATAGTAGCTCATGTATTCAATGAAATAAAAAAAAAAACTGGTTGTAAAATAATAATTGGTTCTTAACATAAACATTTTATGACTTGAAATATTTAATCTTCAGAGTATATTGTTGAAATCATGTGTTATTTTCTTTCCGATGGATACTTCTTATTTATTTACTGTATGTTATATAAACATATATTAATTAAAAAATATCATTAATATCAAAATATATATTATAAGCAAAACATAATTTTCTTACATAAATATTAATCAATTATTAAATGATAGAAGAAGACTTAATCTTTAACATATAAATTAAATAAATAATTTCTGAGGAATTCTTCCTTGAGAAATTCTTTTTTTTTTAATGATTGATCAATTCTATTGTATTCTTTTAAAATTAATTAACAAATTAAAAACTACTTACAATTATTATTTTCATTACTTTTTTCCTTGATTAGAGTATGTTATTCAATTTTATACTGATTGATCATTTCTTTTTTTTTCTACTAAATGAAGAAAATATAAACTTACATAAATTGAAAACAGAAATTTGATCGGTGTCGGTGATTGAAGGAAATTTTTTGTATTAATTTTGGAATTAATAAAAGAATGTGCTACTTATAAATTTTCTAATTATAAAAAAAAGAAAAAAAAGAATATTATATTATAAGAATATTAAAAAAAAAAATCATATATTTCAAAATTGTATTAAAACTGTGATAAAGCAAGAAAAAATACATTGTAAGTGGACTCTTAATCATAGAAACTTTTAATTATGGTGTGATAAATTTCAACTAAAAATAAATAATTTTAATGAAAATTTCAATCTTAATCATGATAAATAAGTAAGGGATCCAGGGCTTAATTTTGGAGGAACTTGAGCCTAATTTTTTTTTGTACATATAATGATAATTACTTAAGAAGGAAATGAAAAAAAACTAACTAGCTATATTTAATGATTATTGAAGCCCCTATTAAAAATTGTAATAAAGCCCCAAAAAATAATACTTTTAAGGATAATTGTTTTCATAAGACATGGTTATATTTAGTAGCTATATATGTATCATAATTAAAAAACATTAAACATATTGTGATTGTTTTATGTATTTAGATTAGAACAGTCACATTAGTAAATATGGGTCAGTGAAAAAAATAAGAATTTTTTTCTCAGAGGGGAAGGAGGAGGGACTTCAGTCAGAAAGCATCCCCTTCCCCAGATGGATCAGCATGTGATCATGACTGAAGAGGAATGATTTACTTTAGAAAGCAATTTTTGTGATTAGTCATTAGGAGAAATCTGATTTTCATTATTTCCTGTTGTCATTTTTTCCTCCTCGGTACTGACTTTCACTCTAACAGCTGAAAAATTTAACCTAGTTTTACTGAATACAAGTTGAGAAAAAATTAAACAAACATTCCTAAATTTAACAGCTATCATTTTCTCTTATCTGCTGTGTTTACTTTGGATTTGGTGGGTTTTCATTCAGATGTAAATATGTAATAAACTATGGATAGATCATTTTTAGTTACTCCTCCTCGTCTCATTTGTAACATACAGATGAAAAATGGAACTAAAATTATTTATATTAGTCACTCAATATTTTAATAAGTAGCTTATGAGAAACCTTTTCCACACATTGAATAATAAGTAAAATTGTATCTTCAATCAGCCTTTCCCGAAGTCTTAACGTAATCAGCCATATTTTTTAAAATTTTAAATAGTTTACCTAATATTTTATTTTCGATCAATAAAACAGAGACAGTCGCCGGTCTGTTCAACGATTGGATTAATTATTGTGTATCAATTTGGATGGTATATATTGAGTGTTTAAGGTTTTTTTTTATTTCATGTTCTATCCAGTTATGTTTTCCTATCATTAAAATCGATTTCTTTATTTCGTAATTACTATTTTTTCAAAACACTTGCTCACTCCAATTACAATTACTTATGTTATGTTATATTACTTATGTCTTAACTATATATATCTATTTAAAAAAAAATAATTCTACACTTTGAAACCATTATTTTTCAATTTATTTCTTTCAATTAGGGACGCCGTTGTAAGGTGTGTAAGGGAAGAGGTTATCCTATCCCGGAACTATTTGGAATTCAAGTAACTTCGGGAATAGAAAATTGTAAAACATTTTACGCACAAATTTACTAAAGTTTGAAACCAATATCAATGCCTTTTAAATCCAAGGAAATAGGGATTTTATCGATAAAATGTGTTGTGAAAAGAATTGTAGAGTTTTAATATTCGCAAAAAGTAAGTAAAAAGCTAACATTTTCTGTAACTAACCACATAAGAACACATGGTGTAATCTATCTGCGTGGAGCACTAGCGGATCCAGGATTTAATTTTGGGGGGGGGCTTCAGCCCGAAACCTTTTTTTTCAAAAAAATAACGATAATTACTTTGGAAAAACAGACAGAAACTAACTACCTATATGAAATGGTGTTTAAGTTATTCCTTAAGTACTTTTAAATGTAATTACACGAAAAATAATACTTTAAGAGGTATTTTTTAAATTTTTTTCCCATAAAACATGGTTATATTTTTCCATTTTGGGGGGAGGGGCTTCAGCCCGAAAGCCCCCCCCCCCCCGTAGATCCGCCCGTGGCGTGGAGGTGAGAGGGTAAAGAATTAAAGTGGGCACTGCTTAATCGAGTTATGTGTGGGCAATGACGTGCTAATAGAGAATTCATATAGTACACACAAATCTGTGCATAAAATTACTTTCTCGACCGCTGAAAGACATGACGGCAGCATTATTGATTATTTCATATGTAACCTCTACATTAGGAAGTTTTTCACAGATATGAAGATTATTAAGGGGGCTGTGATAGGAAGTGATCATATGCTACTGATTGCCAACACCCAGGCGCTTAAAGAGCGCAAGACAAACAGGCAGTGGTTTGAAGATGAAATGAGAGGAGGACTGCTGAAATTGAACGCAGATCAAGGAATGGCATCTTGAAATCTGTGAAGTGAAGAAGATATCTGCAAATCTCAAGCGTACTACATGGTGGAGTAATGTATTAAAAGGACTGGTTAGGTAGAAGAAAGTAGCATGAAAGGATTACTGCAACAGAAAATAAGGGTTGGGAAGAGCCCAGGAACCAATTGAACCAGGATCATAGTGAAAATATAAAATTATTCTAAAAAAAATAAAGCATTCATTAAGAGGCCGGAAAAACAAAGAAATAAGAAATATTATGTATAGGAGAAATGGTCGCTGAAGATAAATGCATGCTGGAAATATTGCGGAGATATAACGAAACGCAATTTAGAAATGAATATGTTTGTCCTGTGAACAGACATGACGGACGTCGCAACGAAGATGAGATAGGCGAAGTGATTGAGGAGGACGAAATTGAAACAAAGTCGCCTTGACCTTTCTGATTCCCAAAGATTATTAACTATTTGTATCACAGGCTAATCTACGAGGGAAGACAGGGCTTTCGGGTTGGAGCTCCCCCCCCCTCACTAAATGGTAAAATATAGCTATGTCTTACGAAAGATACACTAAACAATTATCTCTAAAAGTATTATTGTCCGTGAAATATTAATTACATTTAATAGCACTTCAAGAATCAGTTAAACACCATTTCATATAGGTAGTTAGTTTATTTCTTCTTCCACCAATGTAATAATAGTTTATATATAAAAGCTTTCGGGCTTAAGCCCCCCTAAAATTCAAATCCTGTCTTCTCTAGTGATTCGTAGGGAAAAAGAAAAGGTTTGTGATGGCTCTTTTTTTATTTGATTTGCATACCCAAGTTGTTTTGCCTTAAATATAGAACAAAACCACAGAGAAGACCTCCTAGAGGACCATGACCTCATCATTATCTATTCTGTGGGACTCTTTCCTAGTTATGCTCGATGCCTTTGTCTCAAGGCTAAAGAGGGGGAGTTTTGCAAACTTTTTCTTTTTTTTTTATAAACAATACACTTCTTACTTATAATTCTTACTTTTTAAGTACCTCTATCATCCACGAAGCTCTAAGCAATGTATAATTATAAATTTAAAAATTGGTGTGCGCATCACACAACTTCCACATACCGCCCTACTTCGAATAGGAATTGTTTTTTGGCAATATTGGGCTATTAAAAAGTTTTTTTAACGGAGTTAAACCTTAACCTTACAGCTAACCTTTTACAGCTCATTAAGGCCATTAAAACAACACAAGGGAAAGTCGTGTGATGCACGCACCAGATGTTTTTTCCATTGTACAGCTTATTAAAATGGAGTTACGATATTTTCATTTTCTACTATCGATAGGTCAAAAGCTGTAACACTAATTGTTGAGTGGATAATCTTGTGATTTCAGAAAGAGAAAATTCATCAAATTATTCGCTAATTTATTTTTCTCAAATGTTACATGATTTTTTGGGATAAACCGACGATAGATATCTAATTACTTAAAGTAAATGTATTTAAGGTTATAAACATATGTTTTACACATCCCTGAATTATTTCTATATTTCACTTCTTCTTTCAAACAACTGCAATAAAGTAGTTGTTTAAACAATGTCTTGATTCGGTAGATTTTATATACTTTTTATTTTTTCAAACTTAATAGTAATTTTAAAAGTTTAAATTTAGTTAGGAAATTTCATTTAATTTCATTGGAAACATGTGGTTTTCGTTAAATAATATTAGTTTTCAGAAATTATTATTTATAATTTTTCGCCGCTATCCATTACCTTCTATACCACTTCTAACATAACTACCGCTTTTTGTGTTAGATATTGTTTTTTTTCTTAAATTCTCAGCTTTCCAACGATGTACTATTTTTTGTGCTTTAGTCAATCATCACATTCTCTGAAAAGCTATATTTAAGCTTTTTTTGTATTACTGTTAATGACAGGAGATAGTTAATTATTTAAAATAAACCAAATTAAAGGTACTTTCGGGAAAGAAATTTTGAATATTGTGCATTTAAGCCCTGTTAAGTGACATCAATATGGGTTAAGACCTATCTGATATTAAAGACCATTTAATTATACAATGATACACCGAGTTAAATCAAAATCGTTTCAGCCGTTTTTGAGAAAACTATAAAAATCTAGAAAATTGATGATATAAAGTGGAACTTAGGGTTAGCTGTTTTTCAGGGAAAAGGTTTCTGTAACATCTTAAATACGTAATATCAATTTCGTTCAACTTTTTGAGCTCGGCTGTTCACTCTCACTCTCTCTCTCATACACACACAGATCATTCTGTGGTTATTGGTTATTTGGATTCAAGGGACCTCAAAACGTGTATTTCCGATGAAAACTCAGATTAGAAAATTTTCGTGATCGCATTGGTTTTCCTTGCTTAATATATAGGTAAGTCAAATTAAAAATAAAAAGTTAAATAAACTCCAATGTTGACGGGTTCAGCAAGCTCCGTTCATTATTTAATTGTTGACATCCTTTGAATGGCTTTGAAGAGCCTGTCCTTAGATTCATTTACTTTTCCGATATAGAGCTGATGTAATTTTCAATTCTTTGTTAATGCGATATTGCCATT
Source organism: Nezara viridula (assembly GCA_928085145.1). Classification (NCBI taxonomy): domain Eukaryota; kingdom Metazoa; phylum Arthropoda; class Insecta; order Hemiptera; family Pentatomidae; genus Nezara; species Nezara viridula. The sequence goes on from OV725080.1 coordinate 24,653,532, forward strand.
TCGACCCATCTGTCCAAACAGATCCCGATCTTGACACCCTCTCCTGGCCGGTAACCTTGGAGCAGTATTTAATGCCTTCTCTCCCATAAAATTAACAAATAGATTAATAAGAAGAACCACCATTAGACAATAGATTACGTTATCTGTACATCATTCCCAAATAAATGTGAAGATGGCGCAAACACGACATTCTCATCCTCTCAACCATTTGCCTGTATGATTGAATCCTTAAATATCATTTATCAAAAGGTGTGTTGTTTTTTTCCGTCACGTCTTATCTTAATTCTTGATCAAATACAATGATTGAGCCGTCATTTTGTTGATTATCAGCTCAGCTTCAGATGCGAAAAATAAACACGTACTCCGGAAATATTAGGGAAAAAGTTATGAAGAAAAAGGAACTTTATTTGGGCATAACTCGAAAGTGTACAAATCACTAATATTTGAACTAAGTGTAATAGTCGAACGAAATTCTTCCGGATGTTGACATACACCATACATAGGAGAAAATTTATTTTCCAACAGCTGTAATGTTTAGTTAAAGGCATCCGACTACTATACCAAGTTTAAAAACATGTAGATATCAATTTTTCTAGGTATAGGATTTCCCGGCTTTTGTATTGTTTTTTTTTTATTAATCTTTTTATTTTTTTTTTAAATTATTTATTTACGAAACCAATATTTTTAGCTCAAATTGTTTCAAAGCATTTGGAGGTCTCACTGAGTCATTTGAACCATTTAACTTTAAAATCGCCCCTCTCAAAAAATTGTTGCCTACCTTTTAGCGGATTAATTAAACACACTTTACAGAATAATTTGCCTGAATTTCGAGCTGAAATTCTTCCATAACACTTGCAGGATCTCACTGAATAATTTATGATATCAACCTAAAAAATCGATCCAGCCATTCTTTAAAAAATCGTTACATAGATTTTAGCTGACTACCCAAACACATAACATTCGCTTCACTTACTCGGGTTAAAAATAGTGATGGGGTTTGACAGAGATTTTCCGTCACAGACAGTGACAGCTCCGGGAAAATCACAGTGATTTTTTTCCGGTGATAAGTAAACAATGGCTTCTTGGCGAAAGCGAAACTATGAAATCACAGTTTACGTGTTTAAACTTATATTAAAATAATTTTTTTTTTCCAGTGATAAATTTTATATTTGATAGGGAAAAATATCTCTGGAATTCCTTGGTTTCTGTATACAGTCATGCAGAGAATATTTGAATTTATTTAATTTTTAATTCATTTGTTATTTATATTTTAACAGTTAAATGAAAAACTTTCCGTTTATTATTTTAGGCATAACTGATTCATAAATACATGGCAATGAATGTTCAATTCATCCAAAGTTCAAAAAGTATTTTTAATAAAATTTGACGAAGATCTATTATTTTAGAAATAATTATTTGATGATTATTCCTTTAATTCATTTATTAAATAAATTATGTCAACAATACCCAGATCGCTGGAGCGATATGATTTATAGAGCGGAGTGATCAGAGCTTTGATTTCACAGCGAATACAGTGACTGTCATTGTGATTTCGGAGTACCGGTCACTGTGACAGAATCACAGCTCCGCCTACATGGCCCCATCGCTAGTTGAAAACAACCATCGTCGTCTTCAATTTTGATTTGCTCTTCGAGTTTGTTTGGTGGTTGGTGATGTTGGGATCTTTCAGTGCGCATGTATTGGCGCTTCGGTATCGTAAGTAAAAAAAAAAAAAGAAAACACGATTCGTCAATCTGCATTAAAAGTAACAAAATTTGAACCTATGAAAGAGAAGCTTGTATCCTGAAGGAGCTGACAGAAGAAGATTTTCATCTCTTTTTCAGATAATGCAGAATTCGCAGGGAGCGTTTTATGGGTAGAGAAGGAGTGTATATTGAAGATGAAAATAACTAAATATCGGCGACTTATTGCAAAAAGTCACTAAGTGCATTTTCAATATTGTTAACTTTCGAATATGTTTTTGTGAATTTCGACTTTATTTTTATATACAAAAACATTATTGGTGCGTGAAAATGACACACTTCATTTTATCTAACTTATATATGAACATTAAATGCATAACGTTCTGATTTCACAAAGTGTAAATTAATCCAAGTTCCTGATTATTTGAGGTTATGAAAAGTGTATACTTAATAATGTCTTCCTTTTTAAAGATATTGCATTTAGGAGTAGAATAGTCTACTACAGATTTTTTTCCTGGCTTTTATATTAAGTTTATTATTTCTTAATGATATTTAGTTGTTCTTAGATTTTTTTTAAATTTATTTTTTAGTAATTTAGAATATTCTATGATCCGGAGCATTACTTTGTCTTTATTACTTTTATTAGCTTTCCAGTCAGCGTTTAAAAATAGGTTCTAGCAAAGCAATTTGTATTAATATTTTTGTCTATTATGTTTAGAGGAATATTGTAATCGACCAAGGAAAAAATATTAATTCCTTCTTTACATAATATATAGGAACTACTTATTTTCATATTGTTTTACTATTTCTTCTCTAAACAAAATGTACTGCGAATTTCTCGCACGGGCCAACTAGTTATTCTATATTTATAATGTATATTATTCGAAGAATATTTGGAGGAGTACAGATTGATGGAAATTGGAGAAGGCGGACGAACTCCGAAATTTACTCGACTTTTAATGATCAAGATGTCGCTCTGAGAATGGCCAAGGATGGAGAATGAAGCAATCCTTAAGATGATCCTGACAGAACCTCTCTACGGCACAAGAAGAATAGGGAGACCCAAACGAAGATGGTCAGACGGTGTGGCAAGAGATTCAAGGGATGTCCTGGAGCGGATGATGGCCGCACAGAACAGAGATGACTGTAGGAAGCTGGTGGAGGCCAAGACTAGTCACTGAGTTGTAGCACCGTGATAGTTGTTTATTTATTTGGTCTTGATGTATCTTCGTAAGAATACAAAGGCAGGTCGCAGGTCAGAAGTTTTTACTAAGTTATTACAAAAGTACTCGTGCATAAGAATATCTTTATTTCTTATTATACATTTTAAACATCATTGAATACTATTCTTCAAAGTAAAGTTCATTGTTCTCGGCTATTTTCATTCGTCATTTTATCAGTAATTGGATTTGATGCCAGTACCACTCAGGTTTTGAAGCAAAGAACTCTTCACATCCAATTTCTACGTTGTCGTGATTTTCAAAGATCCAACCTTATCAATGATGCTAACAAACCATGACCTGATGGTGCGATATCTGGGATATAAGCAAGATTTGGCAAAACGTTTAGTTTGCTTGCAGCTCTAGTTAATTTTTTCCCGGTGAAATGAGAACGATGTGAAGAGGCATTTTCGTGTTACAAAATATCTTGGTTCTTTTTGACCAAAGAGAGGTATTTTGCACTCAAAACTGCATGAACTCCGTCTAGTTATTGGCAGTAAAGGCTTTAGTCCACTTCCAGGAACAAGTTCAAAATAAATTTTAAAAAATCGTTATCGAAATTCCACCAAACACAAAGCATCATTTTTTTCCAAACCAATCTTTAGGCGAACATCCGGTTGTGCAGTTTCATCGTGCAATACTTTCCTACCTATACTAGGTAAGGAAATTATTGCAATCGGGTCAAATTTCCGACATGCCGTTTTCGACGGATCTATGCGTTTCACAGTCCCCTGGGTCCGAAAAACACATTTTTAGCATTGGTCTGTCTGTGCCAAGATTTTATCGGAAATTACTGAACGGATTTTGTTGCTTATTTTTTTATTTTGTAGGGTTTTGACTACTGATGCCAGAAATTATTGTTTGAAAATACTAAGCTATGGCAAAAAGTTTTTGATCAGCAATATTAGGAAGTATTGAAATTTTTACACTGATCTATCATAAGCCGGTTTACATTGCTTTAGTTTATCAAATAAATCGTATTCAAATCTTTCGTTTGATCAATTTTTAGGAAAATGTATCTAGTTCAATTCTTTTTTGTTTTTTCATGAACATGTGTAAACATATAAAAACTTTTCTGAAATAGGTAGGCAAGTCGTGTGAGTGGACACACCAGATATTTTTTTTTTAAATATCCACTTTTCGTCACTTCTGATCATTTTTTCCCAGAACCTGTCATCTTTTGGGTTTTGGTCGGATCTTGGTCTTAAACTCTCAGTTTTTAAGATGACGAGCCAATGGCATTAGAAGCCAGTTCACACATTCAAGAACATCATCTACCGATAGAGGACCTGATCTGGGTTCATCGGCAAGGCTCATATTCCTATTGTTTAAACGGCGGACATTCAAGGGTCATTAAAACATTATTTTATATAGTTTTTTTCGTTATATTACAAACAATTCCTGTAATAAAATAAAATAAATAAACAAGCCTCCAAAATTGAATCCTGGATTCGCTACTCTGCTAGACTATTCACATACACAGGCCATTTTGCTAGATTAATTATTTGGATTCAGGCGAGGACAAGAGGTGCGTTTTCTTTAAAAACTCGCATTAGAAATTTGATACAGTCGCCATTCTTCCCTTTTCTATACGGTTAATTATAGCTGAGTGAAAGTGAAAATCAATATTTGCTCGTATATTTGTGCCAATTAGTCACGTAGTGACAGTCTGTTTAGTCGCAATAATTTATTTTAATGATCAACCATTTTAAATTATTCAATTTAAACCTCTTTGGATAGATAGAGTATTGCTTTAATAGTTTTCTGCTGTATTGCTTAATGGTTTGATAAAAATATAAAATAAATGATAACTGTGGAATTATTTTTTTTTTTAAGTGATTAAAGAAAGGGAAATTGAACAGAGAAAATGAGCAGCCATTAAAATATTAACTAATGAAATTGACCTAGATTAGCACACACAAAAAAAAAAATAATAGAAAAAACATCAAAATGTTTGGTTCAACCTCGGCGATCTTCAAGGAGTTTGAAGGTTAACTTCAAGGGTGTATTTCTTCACATCCTTGCCATATGTATATCTCGAAATTACTGTCATTCTTTTCATCTTTCAATTCACTATACGCTCATAAGTTTACCTTACAATATATGTTACTGTACATTAATTATTATTTTTATTTTATTGTTTTCATGACATTTTTTGGTGGTGTTGCCTATATATTAAATCTTGCATTATACAAATTATTATATTATATTTGTATGTTTATACATTTAAATTGTCCTACACGTTACTGGATTTATCTCCTATAAATAAATAAGAAATTCCCTCCATTGCATCAATACAAGGATAGAATCAAATACATACTAAATTATACAAATAGTATTATCTAATTTTTTGCTGATGTTTCAACCCACTTTGCAGGTCTTCATCAGGGCTACAAAAGATACAAAACAAGTGAAAATAAAATAAATGAATATAAGTAGATTAAGTAGTATTCATTTATTTTATTTTCACTTGTTTTGTATCTTTTGTAGCCCTGATGAAGACCTGCAAAAATTAAATAATACTATTTGTCTAATTTAGTATTTACTTGACCGCACCCCCCCCCCCCCCCCCCCCCCGATCAACTCCTCATTTATAATTTAGCATTCTGAAAGAATTTTTAAATTTATTAAGGTTATAAAATGTATTATAATTTTTAATGTGAGAAAGCATATTTATATATTTAATTTAAAAACAGTCAACTGAAATTTGGTCCAGGGTTGCCTGTACCTTCAAGGTAGATGGCGCATGAATCTCCTCCCCATTCCAAGATATTTTATTGCTTCCCTCTTTTTAAAAACATTGCAAGCAAAATTAGAATTTATCGAATCATAGATCACATACAATTATACTTGCTGCTGTCTATTCCCAGTTTTCCCATGGTTCGAAACTTTTTGTTCCAAAAATGCCTAACCAAACTAAAAATTTTAGTCGTTAGGACAAATTTTAATGATCTAATATAATTTTTCAGAAATCACTTGGTATTTGGAGAATCTGAATATTGTTTTCCACATCCTGCAGGCAGTGAACTCTAAGACTGTAAATTTTCTTCTTCTATCATCCTCTATTACCATGGTAGGGAGTCAACCATCTTTAATCCTTTGCACATGTCCCAGTCATCTTATTCTGCTACGATTTATGTTGTAAATAATGTACTAAGTGCTTTCTCAGCAACTTGTTTGTCTCCAGCCGCCATAGAATTGATTCTTTTGTTAGATCAAAGATTTTTCAGAGGATATTTGTTTGCAATATTCTCTTTTCTTTGAGTGACCAAAGTTGAGAGCTCTCTTATGTATATAATAACTGGTTGGAGGAACATCCCATTGTCTCTTAATTGAGAGAATCAATTTATTTTAATTCTCTTAATTAATTTCATGTTAGTTAGGAGAAAAATTTCATAAATTTGGGCTGTTATATAAGTGGAGTGATAAAAACATATATAAGATTGAGATTGTACTTTTTAAATAATCAAAAAAAGTTTCATATTTAGTTAAACACTTCTAATAACAGTCCCTCTCGGGGTATGATAGGGACTACGTTCACTCTACTGTAGTGCATTGTATATGTCTGCCGAGCATGAAACTGTCAAAGTTCCTCTCAGTTCTAATTTATTAACATCCATTTATAAAAGCTAATAGGGAGTGGGGTAGCTCAGTGGTAGGCTATTGAGCTTCCAATGCTAAAGGTCCCAGGTTCGAATCCCGGCTTATGGCAGAAAAATTATTTATTCTGTTTCATTGGCACTGGGGCGACCCTGGGCATGTAGATCCTCCTGGGGCACACCCAGCCTCTATAAAGTGGGTAACCTTAATTAAAATAATTAATTAAGGAGGAAAATCTGGCGATTGAGCATGATCTCGTTCAAATCACCTCCTAGCACAACTGCAGACCAAGAAACAGTGCTTTCCCTAAATAATACCGAGGCCAAGACCCTTCATGGGTTGTAGTGGTACAGGTCTTTTTTTTTTTTTTTAAAGCTAATATGACACATTTTAAACTAAATATTTTTATTCTGAGACGACAGGATGAGAGAAAAAAAATATAAGATATTTGTTTGGTGGAAGTGTAAGATATCCAATGCTGTCAGTGTTATTCCATCAGTTTTCTTTCATGTAAAATTTAAAACTACTCTCATTCTTCCGTTGCAGAATGCAGAATCGGAGAGCTTAGATGTTAAAAATATTGTTTTTTATTTGAACTTAATGCAGCTCTTTTTAAATTAACTCAACTGAACAATACTTGTTCCGGTCATGGTTTTTATCTTTTATGTTCCTTTTTTCAGTCTATTTTCAAAGGAGTCTATTTTTCCACTACTGTGCTCTAACCTATTTCTGTAAATACTAATTTTCGTTTTAATTACTATATTGAAAAGATATAAGTGCGATTAAATTAAATATCAATTGTTAACTGAAAATTTTTTATGTCATGGTATGGATTAAGATAATCTGTTTCTCGTTGTTTTTCTAGTTAAAAAAATCTTTAAAATATTTATTTAAGTATGATTTTTTTTTTTGTGGAAAATTCACTATTTTGTTTTATAGGTAATAAATTATTAGTGATACTGAATCCTAAAAGTGGAATTGGGAAAGCGAGAGACATATTCCAAAGCAAAGTAGTTCCTCTCCTGGATTTTTATTTTTATTTATTTATTCGGCAGTACATACATATTTCATACATTTCCCAACATAACAAATTTACAGCAACTTTCCCAATTTCTAATTTGTTTTGGTGCTACCTTCACCATCGTAACGTTTTATCTTGGATATTGGAATCCAAGAATCATATAAAAAAACATACTAACATTAAGCTATAATATACTGAGCATTGCATTTACTTACAATTTGCAGCTGCGTCGATAAAAATATAAAAGAAAAAATACATAAATGTATTCATATACATACATAAAATATACACTATATATAAAGTAATTTTTTAAAAACTACGGAAGTAGTAATCCTTTCACAATATAAATAATACGTAAGTAATACCATAACGCATATATAAATAAAAAAATAAATAGAAATAACAAAATAAATAAATAAAATAAAATAAACAAATAGATAAATACAAAAAAGAAACACGTAAAAACGTAAATTATGGTAACAATAAAATCATTGATTATCCCGCTATAATCGACATGGTATGGATTAAGATAATCTGTTTCTTGTTGTTTTTCTAGTTAAAAAAAATCTTTAAAATATTTATTTAAGTATGATTTTTTTTTTTTTTTTTGAGGAAAATTCACTATTTTGTTTTATAGGTAATAAATTATTAGTGATACTGAATCCTAAAAGTGGAATTGGGAAAGCGAGAGACATATTCCAAAGCAAAGTAGTTCCTCTCCTGGATGAAGCAGAAATCAGCTACCACCTCCATTGTACCACTCATGCTCACGATGCCCAGAGCCTTGTTCGAAAAGAGGTAATACATTACGATATCAGATTACTGTTAATTATAAAGGGTTGGAGGACCTTTTTCTTTCAAGATGTCATTAACAAACTCATATTTTATTCGTTGGTATAAGAGTTTTTTTTAATTAATATAGTTTTTTAATATCAGAATAGCTGAGGTATATATTTTATTTCTTTAGAAAAACTATTTACTTTATATTTGTTTCCATTATTTACTATCTATTTACTGATTACCTATCTGTATGATTGTTTTCTCTTTTATTTTTTTCAAGTTAAGACTATCTCCTCCTATCACTAAGATGATATTCTACCAAAATGTTATTTAATTATTAAGACCAAGAATCTTGAAATTGATTTATTTATTTTTGTACCTGAATGTTAGTTGGTCTTCTCCATTTCTGGTATTAAAAACTTTATTTTGAAAAAAATAGATATAACTGGCTTTGAAACCAAGCTACTAAAATAAAAACAAAATAAATAATAAATAAAAATAAAATGTAAGCATGTTTCAAGAAAAAAAAAATAGAAAAATGATTTCTCAAGAGCTTAATTGTTTCTGTAATTATTTTTTCTTAGCAGGCATTTATCATCATTTCTTATGGGTTTTTTTTTATTTTTCTTTCAGAATAATTACCATTATAAAACAAAAGAATCCCCCTAAAATTTAACCCTGGTTTTGCTACTGTACGTCAGAGAATAAATATAAGTATAAACTTGTGAAGACATTAATTTTAAATTTAGCATCTTTGTCTTGTCTTGGTAAATGCATCTGATATTGGGCTTGAAATTATTTATTGAGACAGAATTTTTTTTTTAAGGATTAGTTTTGGAATATGGTCTAGTTGATGAAAGCAATGCTACTTAGAAAGTAATGGATTTAGAACGAGTTGCTGAGACAGTTGTTAATATGTTTTCTGGTGAACTTATTTTAGGACATAATATTATCTAAGGCCAAAAAAGAAAAATGTACTATTAGTTTCTAGATTAATTTTGTTCTTGGCTTAACTTAATCCTATGATCAGTTTAGTTAAGTTGGACAGGCTAGACTGAATTATAACCCCTGATCCAGCAAAAGAGAGAGAGAGAGTTATTAATTAATCATCTTATTATTTATTATAGAATTTATGGCGGTACATGAGAGGAATCGTGGTTGCTGGCGGAGACGGTATACTATTTGAAGTGATCAACGGTATCATGGAGAGGCCTGACTGGTCAGCAATCTGTTCCCAAATCAAACTTGGCATAATACCTTGCGGTTCTGGAAATGGTCTAGCTAAATCAATCGCTCATGCTAATGAGTAAGTGTGTTATATCATTCTTCAAGTTTTTGTTTGTTAAAAATACATTTAGCACCAAAGTGTTTGATATCACTCATTTTCTGCAACTTCATAACTTTAAAATCATGATTTTTTAGTTAACTACTTGGACAATTGCAATGGTATATAAGATTTAACTGAAAATAGGTCTTTTCATTTACATTCCCTAAGGCGTGCGATGTTTTATTCTGTATTATAGTTTGACTAAAATTTTATTTTTATTTATTTAGATTAACCACTGTATTTGTACTATAAAAAAAAAAAAAATGAAAGGTGCAGTAAGAACATGAACTATGATATTAACTGGTGAAGAATCAACCCATCAACCAATTCAATTCACTGAAAACAATACACAATTTAAAACTTTAAATGCATTTCCTGAAAATTCATGATTTTGAGTTATGATATTTTTATAGCAAATAAGTGCTATAAAGATTTATTTTTTAAACTTACTAGTATTTGCGAGGTAGCCAAATTTTCACCATAGTAATTATTGAACATTTGAGGAAAACAATGAATTTTCATGTTGCCAACATTTTTTTTCTACTGTTATGTATTCCTACCTTTCCTTTTATATGTTCTTACAAAAGAAAACTGAGCACTAGTTGTGTACTTTTTGGGTAATTGGCAAATAAAAATGCATGCGAATACTTTGCTCCTTCGGTCAATGCAGATTGTATCATTTCAACATTGTACTCATACTATAGCAATTTGTCATGATAGATCTTTCTTAATAAATATAAACTGAAAAAATGTAAAAACAAAAACTGCAGTATGCGTTTAAGACCACATGATACAAGTGAAAACATCAAGGCGGACTTAATAGTATGAAATATAAATATTTTTATTGTTCTATATTCAAAAGTATTAGATTTACAATATATACAATTATAATTCTGTTTAAATTACTTCAATAAACCTTGATCATACTAAGCCAGTATCATACTCTAAAAATGAAACAATAGGTTTATGATTACTAAAATATGTTATGATCGTATTTTCTCATTATTTTAGTATGATTCGTCATTTTTAATATGAGAATATTTATTATGGAATTTGGTTTTTAACACTATATTTTTCCCATTTTGCCTCTCTAATACGCCGTCACGTCAATATACAATTTTAATAATAGCTCATTACAAAGAGGATAAAATGCTAAATATTTCTATTCCACTATGCAGGTCTGATTAGTTTCTGAGATATTTTAATCCATATACAAAAGGGCTTCAGTTAGTCAACTCCAGCCGACTTTACCCGAGCTTTATACATCGGAAATCTGATAGCTCAGTCTAATTCACTCTTCACAAGAAAGTGCAAAACGCGTCTAAAAGAAGTTTTCACTTCAAAAATATCTTATCTGACATGATTCTTTTCGATTTTCATGAGTTTTTTTTTTTTTTTTTCATTTTGTTTAGAATTCAGGAAGCTTTCTAATACTCATAGATTTAATGAACCAAACATTGTTTACTTGTTGAGTTATTAGCGAATAAATTTCTTAATCCATCGTTCCTTTTTTTCCATCTCTTTTTGGGGAAACGTGTTACATACGTAACTTAAAAGGGCTTCAAAGAGAAAACTTTAGCCAAGTTTCATTGAAATCGTTACATCCATTTTGGTGCCACATAGTTTCTGTTGGCGATTTCTAAACGAAAGGCTAGATGATAATGAAATGTATATAAAAAAAATTCTAAATTTGATTGCAATGTTGTATTACAATATCAAAGCAATCGGTGAGGAACTTTAGGAGATTAGCGGTTTTGAACAAACTAACATCTACATTTTTATTTACGTACACCATTTCCAAAATGTTCTTATTGATAACACAAAAACTCTTCAGTCTGCTAAACAAAAAGAGAAAATCGGTTGAGAAAGAGAGGAGAAAAAGGGGCTTTGCCTTTGCCTATTTATATAATGATAAATACAAACATATCGTCGGTTTATTGCATCAAGTCACTAAGTGCATTTCTGATATAGGTTAACTTTCAAATATATTTTTGTGATTATGAACCTTATTTATCTAAAAAAAAAACAACACCGTAAGTGCATGAAAATGACACGCACCCTTTTTATCATATATAGTTAAACTAAGCGTACAATTTTATGATTTCACAATGGGAAAATTCATCAATGTTTTTAATTATTTGAGGTTATGAAATGTCACTTAATGACTTGTTGCAATAAACCTATAAAATTAAAAAAAAAAATTATCAAAGGCATTTGGACTTCTAAGTAACATTATTTCAGAGATTGGTTTTAATTCTGATTTAATTTTTAACTAATGAAATTATATAACTACAAAGATCTCAATAGTTATTTATTTATTTTTATGATTTTATCTGTTGATTTTCTTAAAATTCTATTATTTTCTCAAAATTTAATAATATCATTACAAAGAAGAGTAAATATATTGTAAGAAAAAGTCAACCCTGTTGTCAATATTATAACTTTTTGATTATTAGGAAGTTTTCATTCACGGAATGTGTTTGTAACTGTTTTCGAGATATTTTAAATCAAGTTAGTGTACTCAGTTTTACGAAAGTCAGATATGTTTTATAAAAATAAAAAATTCTTTGTAAATTTTGTTTATCTCAAGAAAACTGAAATTGAAATAGTTTACATAAAAAAAATGCAAGTTTACTTGTCTTTAAATTATTTAATTTTTATTTATTGTATATATACACTTTTTGATTATTATTTAGTCAATATTATGCTTCGGTTTATTTTTTATTTTCTGCATATAGAGTGTGAATGTAGTCTGACCTCACTATAACTATTGTCCAATAGACAGAATGTTATATTACTCAATAAATGAATAAATAAAACAGATGGAAGTAATTAAACTTCCATTTTATCAATAAGTTACTTTAATAAGATATTCTTACTTGATTTGATCATTGATTAATTGTGTTAGGTTTAAAGGTCATTTTTAAGATGTAATGCCACTTAACTTCTTTATGAGTGGAATGACATTACGCTGTATAAGAGAGATTGATTCAAAGTATTTATTATCTTGTGCTCACAAGGTTGATCTCTAACCTCACTGCTAAAAGCTTCTCATGAATGTTATATTATGTCTACACTATTATTATATTATATTATACATATACATATACATGGTATAATTATACATATTTCTATAATAAAGTATTTTGTCTTTAAATAATAAAGAATTTTTTTTCTCTCTGAAAGGATCATTTTCAAAATTTATGTATAATTACAGTGCATAATTACAGTCCATAGGTTTCACTTAATTTTTATCTTTCTACTTTACTTTTTATAAAGTTTTAAACTCTACAGATATAGGAAAAATAATTATTAAAAAACTGGCACTGTATAAAAAAATAATAATAATAATTGAATATTCAAGCTAAACATTAAAAAGAATACTCATTTTATTGAAGAAGAGTTTTTTTTCCCCTACCATGTTTAATCATCTATATGAGCAATTAAAATCATTATGAATGAATATTGTGATAATATGTTTTAGAAGAACTAGTCAGGTAGAGTTAGGTAGGCAAGCTAAATTGTCACAATGTTCATTTATCAAGATTTATTACTGCCCTAAAAATATATTCGGAGTGTTACTTGGGCTTAAAAGGGATTTGTGGGAACTATCGTTCTATTAAGCTGGATATGAGTTGTCATTTTGTTTCCCAATTAACAGAAGACATTTGTTTTCTTGGACTAGTTTAATTAAAGAAAAACAAAAGTTTAAAAAAGCCATGATGAGTATTTTATTTTATTTATTTTTTTTTAGAAAAAAAACCTTTATTCTGGGACTAAGTCCCTTTAGAATAACAGTATTGTACAAAAGAATAGAATATTACTGGCCTAAAAGTTTGAAACAATAAATAAAATTGATAAAATAAAATAAAAAGTAAAGAAAACCTTAGGTGCACAAGCTATATACAATACAGATAAAACTATGTACAGAGCATTTAAAACTATGAACAAAACAATTAAAACTATGAACGAATCACTTGAACTATGAACAAAACTGTATATAAGGGTTGAACAACATAAACATACACTTTGAGAAATGAAGAACGAAAAAGAGATAGAATGAGTTCATTTCATAAAAAAAACTTTACTTGAATATATATATAAAAATAAACAGTTAATTATAATTGAATAAAAAAAAAATGTATGTATTGAAATTCCTACGTCGTTAGGAGGAAATGAATGTACTATCTCTTACCAAGTATTATGATTATATGATTGCTACACAATACATATATAGTATTAATAGTTAGCTGGTATTTAACTGTTTTCGGAACAGGAATTGGAATAGGAGGTTTTTGAATGTGTATAGGGAAGGGGCATGTCGAATTTTGGGGAATTCCAAAAGTTGACAGAGCGGGCTATAAAGGAGTTTTGGAATGATGCAGATCTATGAGAAGGGATGTATAGGTCAGAGGGTCGAGATCTTGTAGTGAGGGAATGGATTGAGGACTTAAATTGGAGAAGGTTGTAGACATAAGAAGGACGATGATCAGTATTGATTTGATAAAGGAATGTGCCTAGGAAATATTGTCTTCTTAAGGAGGGGAAGAGCCACCCTAACTCAGTGTAGTGGTGGGAGGCACGGGAGCATCTCGGGGTTCCAATTTCATTGTCAAGAGTGCTTTGATAATTTACTTTAAATACAATGTTTTGAACCATTTGTTAATTTGATTTTCTAGTACAAAGCATTCCTACTTAGCTAGCATACCATTAAAATGATGAACCTGATTGTTAGCCATTAGTATAATTTGCTATCCAATTTGTCGGTGTTATTGATCACGGTTGTTACTTCGAGATTAATAATAAATTTTATGGTTCATATGTAAATATTCATGAAACATAATTTTAATGGTAGCCAGTAATAATGTGGTGTAATCTCATTGATTAACCCTGTATCTACATTAAACATCTTCTTTTGGATATCATTTAACTATGTTTTAACCAAGTAACCATAGTGACAAACTTCTTCTCAAAGATTTTAAAACTGCATAAAGTCATATTGACCAGATATATTGAACAAGACTACAGCCATACAATTTTACCACAGTGTACTGTTAATATTTTAACAAATGTTATTTGGTCAAGATTATTTGTTAACTGTTTAAAATTACACTTATTTTGAAAATTACAAATCTTTGAAATAAGCTATAAAATCTAATAATAATGCTGATTAGCTTCAAAATTTACTGGATGATTATTTCATTAAACTTCCAGTCATATGCTATGAAAGATTTAAATAATAGATTTATTATTGAAAACGTGGTTGTGATGATAAGTGATTGAGGCAAAATGGTGACAAAGTGCTTTGTTTATTACACTTTTCTATTAAATTTTAAATACAAACTTTGACTAATTGGATATTACAACTTTGTACAATTTTTTTGTTTAAAGTGAGCCTTATGACAAAAATCCGGTCCTTGTGTCAGCCTTGAATGTTGCCCATGGAAACAGTACCCAACTTGATTTGGTTCGTGTTGAAACAAAACATCAGGTAATGTTTTATTAAATATAATTTACTTTTATTGATTTCATTAGAAGTCTTCTCTGTATCCCCCTTGTATTGAAAGAGTCTTACATTAAAATTTTTTAACTGACTATGTATTATATGTAAGGTAGTTAACATCTTAATATTACACACAAATCCCAACTTTTCATATTTCAGCCTCTGACAAACCTCATTAATGTTCTTTTGAAATAGAATTTATTTTAATCTGAATCTGCTAAACTAGAATTTGGAACAATGTAGATAGATAAATAGAATATTAATATATTGTTATAAGAATATTAATAATGGTTTATAACGTTATGTTTTTATGTTTCAGGTATTATTTTCATTCCTGTCGATTGGATGGGGACTTATATCTGATGTTGACATTGAAAGTGAGAGACTGAGGGGGATCGGTAGTCAGCGATTCACTATCTGGAGCGTGGCAAAGCTTATTGGTAATCCTTTTTCAGTTGATTTATATAAATATCTTTAAGACTGCTGTTTATGAAAATCTTTATTTTAGATATTATATATAAACAATTAATATTAGTTTCGGTTTTGAAGATAATATTTGGGAAGAGGTAAAAATAAAATATACTATAAATATTTACTGTTTAATGTATACAAATATTTTGTATCACTTTTTAGACTATCTCTAGACAATATTAGAACTATTATAAGAATCCCATATACAGAATTAATAAATTGATTAATAAAAATAAAGTGTGAATTTTATGTGAAAATACATAAAAAGTAATGATAATTTAAAGGAAATTGAGGAGATATATCTTATGTAACAAATACATATAATAAAACCACATAAATACAGAAGTTAGTTCCACAAGTCCTTAAATTAGTTCTGCTTTATTACGCTGAGTGATGGCTGATGTTAGGCAGACATATGATTCAAAAATTAAATATCCTTTCGGAATAGTGAAAGGAATACGAAGAGACAAGATCAGGAAATAAATGGGAGCAGTTGGCCATGCTCTGCTGATAATTTTCTTCCATAAATTACTACAAAAGTGATTAATAAATAAATGAAATAATTGTTGTTCGACCAACTATTAGGCAGGCATATAGGATATTATGCAATTAATATATCATTTCGTTGACTGTAAAAAGAGGAAAGAAAATTGTTGATTAATTGAAGTCGCTCGCAAAGAACCAAGTGAACTATTTCCAATGGATAGTGGCTCCTCTACACTAAGAATCAGGAACAGAAAGGAAAAGAATTATCTTAAAATTCTAGTGGAAAGCAAATGGGTATTTATGAGTTTTAAGTACCTTATTAATTTAATAGAAAATGCTTAATAAAAATAAATAAAATGTCCTTAATTAATAAAATTGAGAAAATGCCCCATTTCTGATAATTTTTGCAGATAAAAAAGTTATAGTTTAAAATAAGATGAAGCCGTTCACAAAGTTATGGGTGATTGTTAATAATTTGATAACAGGGGTCTGTATCACGGGCTAAAAGAATTCACATTGCACTGCAAGAATACAAGGGGCACAACTCAAACAAATTATTTTTGTTAGAGTTAACATATTAATTTATATACATATTTACAGTAATATCTATTTACAATTTTCTGGGGCCTGGATGGATAAAAAATTATTAAACAAGGCGGGCTTTAAAGGTAGGGAGAGTATTGGAGCGACGGATGTAGGAAGAGATGGAGTTCCACAGGGATGAGTATCGCATAATGAACGATCTTTCGAGCGGTTCGGTGGGCCGTAGTGTATTGATCTGAAGACCTACATCGGGTACTGTGGGAATGAATCGAGGATTTGAATTGGAGTTTGGGGATGTATGAAGGACGGCGGGATTGGAAAGAGGAAGGATGCCAGGAAATACTTACGACGGTAGGAAGGATAAAGCCACTTCAACTCTTCATAAAAACAGGAAACAGAAGCATCTCTTGAGATCCTCAGAGACCCCTCCCCCCCAATCTACTGTACAGCAACAGTCAAAGTGGAGAAATTTTGAGGACATGACTTGGATCCATTGTGTTTCGAATGAAAATAGGTGATGGAGGTAATTTAGACGTTTTAAGGTAGAAAAGGTATGGCAGGAGACATTTGATACATGGTTTTTCCGGAAAAGGGTTTGATCAAAAGTTATTCCTAGGTTTTTAATGGTGCGGTAATATTTTATGGGATTATCATGTAGGAACAGATTTGGAGTTTTAGGAACAGTTTTAAGGAGGTGATTGGAGCCTACTTGGATTGCTTTCATATTTTCCGCATTCAACTTCAACTTGTTAGCTCTTGCCCAATCACAAATTCTATTTAAATGTTCTTGAAGTTTTTTTTGTAGCTGGTAATAGGTCATTAGGTAATGACACACATACACATAAAGCACCTTTTTTTTTTTTTGTCTATTACTTATTGTATTTATTAGTTTGTCCTCATATTTGATATATTACTGCTCTCTGAGTTGATAGAGATCCAAATAATAAAATTTTGGCTCTCGTATTGTTGAGGTGTCATATTATAATGATAATAAATAAAGAGGAAATGCAGTTTATAAAGATAGTTGTAGGGAGATAATAGGTAGCGTTGATATTATTTCAATTTAATTGTTGCCATTTTTAGGTCTTAGATCTTATAAAGGAAGAATATCATATCTTCCTGTAGCTGCACATCAATTGATAGCACAGGATGATTTTGATGCTGTAAGTAAATTTATCAAAAGATTTTTTGTTAACAACGTAATTATATTTATATTTTTGCATGGTTATTTTAAAACAATCTAGAAATCTCTAATCTAAACTGCATATTTTTTAGAGAAGCGTTGTTTCAGAAGATGAAAGGAGAGATAGCTTTTACTCGGTTGTTTCTAAAAAGAGCACCTTCCTCTCTGTCGCTAGCTCAAGCTACGAAAGCCTCGCAGAGGATGCGGTCAAGCTGTATGGTCCGACCTCTGACCTTCCTCCCCTGAGTCAAAGCGTACCTCCGTCTTGGACTTCAATTGAAGGTTAATCAGATAATAACTTTTTTCTTTATTTTAATTAGATATAATTGTGGGTACAGTGCCCTTACTTATGCTATCTGATTTTATTTTCTTGAAATTAAAAATATTTGTTTTACTTTCTTCATTCATTTTCATATTGTAATAGTGTTCTTTGAAAGTAGGATTAACCATCATGTTTATTCACTCATTTTGATAAATTAATCATTAAAATAAAAAATATATAGAACACTGTATCATCGATCAATGAAATTTGAAAATTTTCAGTATATTATCTTTACTTGTTATTTTTTATGATTAAAAACATTTTAAAATTCCCTAGTAGCCTTCTTAATATTGATTTTATTTCAACTTATATTTTCTTCTTATTCAATAATAATATTTGAACAAGGAGTTTTATCTGTCTACGTTGAGGGCGTTCTCCTGGCTTCCGGCCATCCTTTAACTGTAAGAATATTTTTGAGATTATCCTCCCATGTATTTCTTGGCCTTTTTCCAGGTAATTTTTCCGCTGGTTTAGCCTCCATAGTTTTCTTCGCTGAACGGCAGTCATCCATCCTTATTACATCACTGAAGCAGCAAAGCTGCCCTTTCTCTATTATCTGTTTGAGGGATTTAATTTTGAGTGTAGTCCATATCATGTTACATATCCAGTCTCTCTTGGTATTCTCCTCTATTTTCCTTAGACACCTCATTTCCAGGCTTTGGAGGCGGCTACGATTGCATTGCTTTAGGGCCCAGGATTAGCTTCCATAAGTGAAGATAGGAACGAACATCGAGCCATATACGGCTAATTTTGTTTCTTTTGCCACTTCTCTCTTACTCAGCTTATATTTATTGCTAATTATACAAAATGATGAATTAAACCTTTAAGATAAACTATACTCATCATATTGGTCTCCAATATTCTAGGATAGATAAATAAAAATTTATTAAATAGTTTAAGTTCTCAATTTGTATTCATTATATCGTCGGTTTGTTGCAAAAAGTCATTAAGTGACATTTAATAATCTTAAATAATTAAGAACTTTGAACAATTTTTCCTTTATGAAATCAGAAAATTTGAGAAATTTACGAAATCAGAATGTGCTTGCGGTTGACTATATTTGATTTATTAAAGGGCTTGTTTCATTTTCATACCCTTACAGTCTTTTTATATCAATAAATAAAGTCAAAATTCATAAAAATATTTTTGAAAGTTAACCTATATCAAAAATGCACTTAGTGACTGTTTGCAATATCGATGAGATTATTTCTCAAACACAACTTTGCTTACTTGTCAAAATTAAATGAAATTAAAAAAAAATACTGCAGCATGTAATTATTTAAGTAATTATATGATATTGTGTAAGTAAATGTTGTTAAAACTTTAATTGCAATGACGGGTTCATTATTAAAAAAAAAAAAAAATTAAGCGATTGAAAAAATTTGCTAATTTATTATTTAATTTTATGATTTTAGATGCAGTAATTTGAATTTTAACTTGTTGGTAAAGTTGTGATGGAGAAATAATATATAAATTAAAATTATTTTAATATAGTTTTAAAAATTTTCTGGAATTAAAATTCTATTATTAACAATACAAGATTATTTTAGGTAATAAATGGTATAGCTCTGTAAGCTATTGACTATTAAGCTAATCATTGACGTTTTTAGGTGAATTCGTTCTTGTCCACGCTTCTTACCCAACGCACTTGATGACTGATTGTTTGTTTGCTCCGTTAGCTAAGTTGGACGATGGGTGCATTTGGCTGTGCATAATCAGGGCAGGGATTTCTAGACCTCATCTCATGCAGGTAGGCTTGGGTTTCATTATTTTTAATCTAGAAGAAATATAAAAACTACTAATTATGTTTTATCTTATTAAATATGTCCTGAAATTTACAGTTTCTGGTTGGCCTCTCAAACGGCTCTCATGTGAAAGTACCTGAGGCAGAAATGATCCCAGTAACTGCATTGAGAATCGAACCTGAATCTGGCCAACTGACAGTGGATGGCGAGGCCATCAACCTTGGGCCTTTGCAAGCTGAGATACTGCCGTCAGCGATCAAGATTTTTGCTAGAGGTTGATAGATTGAGCACACTGTTTCTATCTCGCTCATTTGTAATGGTAATTTAAATATTTATTTTAACTACTGGTAACAAAAATAATATAAAGTTATAATCATTTCGGATGTTGTTTGCTTAAGTATATAAACTGTTGTTCTCCTCCAGTATAGTCACTATAACAGCTTGTTTAAACAACACTTGTTTAGTGTGTGCTCCCTTTATTTATGTTAAAATTTTGAAAAACTCGAACCATACAGCCATATGTCTCCAAAATGAAGGTAAAATTAAACTCGAGTAAGAGTATGTGAGTGGAGGCCATGGAGTGACATGATCTTAGATTTGCTTTTCTTTTCTTTCCTGATAGTTCCCGCATTGGCGAAATTTTGAAGGGTTTGTTTGTTTTTACCAGCATTTTGGAGACTTGAGACTGATAGTTGGAATTTTTCAAATCATAACCTAATGTTGGATTTCTGTCTCTTGGTGTGTTTTTTTACTGATTTATACTTAAAACTTTTCATAACTAAAACCATCCTCAAAGGAATATTTTATTTTTAAATTGGAACCTAATACATTCATATGTAATGATACATGAATAACACATCATGAGTTGTAGAATAACATATTAATAACAAAGATCTTATTGATTTCATCCATATGCAAATAATTCATCATTTCTTTGTTTTATGTCAATTTCATTACTGTTATTTGTTGGCTTATTACTTTTTATAGAAATGAGCAGTGGATATAGCTGAAAGAAGTGGATAAACCATTGATGTCAATGCATTTCCTTCAATCTGGGTTTATATAATTGTCTGTAAGACTAAATTATATTTTAACTGGTTTAAGTTCATTTCAGGTTATCCATTTACTGATGTATAACCAAAGATTATAAGTCTGATCATTTGATATAAATATGTTGCTGTTTATTCCATGTGGTTATAGGAAAAAGATACTTGTAGGTATGTTTCCTGAGTGTTACTATATAACAGCACTTATTAAAAACTTAATAAATTTATTTAATATAGTTGAAAAGAAGAGTAATAAATCATTGAACAACTTTTATTAGTTCCTAACTTGTTCTTTGTTGTTATTGTTACTTTAGTGTGGCCAGCGGTTGATGAAACTTGAGAAACCAATGACAAATGTGTGAATTTAAGTTAAATAGAAAAAAGGGTATTATGCATGAATTTTATATAAAACTAGGAAATATCCTGTAATATTACTTTTGAAATTATCTTTAGAAAGGTCTACGTAATTGTTGGAATATTTAAAAAAAAAAATTTATATTTCTCTATCTTTCACGTATGGAAAATCCAAAAACAAGGAGAGGAATCGGCTAGGTTTATTCATAATCAAGCCAATCAATTTTATAATTTCGAGAGTAAAATTTGTGTGTATTATTAAGGTGATGTATGTATTATATAAGGTACATGCATAAAATATGATTTTTCCAATGGTTAATCTATTTGTTGTGAAAAGTACACAACCTATAAACCTAGAATAGTGTATCCGTTTTTTTCAGTTTGCTGGCCACTCTATAATATAGCACTGTAATATGTGTTTGTGGCTTGAAACTGTTTTTGTAATTTCTATATTTTAAATATTTAAAACATTGTTGAGAGTTTTTAGTGCACATTTTATGGTGAAGGCATTGTTATATTTCTATAATTTATTGTATACTAGTCACACAGAGTTTTGTTACCAAGTTTTAGACTTATGTCCATTTTAATATCTTAAAATATATATTAAAAAAAGTCTGTAAATTGCATTTTAATGAAATTTTCTTCAAATGGGTTTTGCTCAATTAGTCCGTGTTTATATTTTTATTTAATCTCTGTTATTGGTCTGTTACTAAATGTTAAGCACTTGTTGAATGCTTCGATATACTTTTTATCTATTCTGAAGATAATAATCTATAATGCTTTGCAATATTATACTTTTTCTTAACGAATCTAAATAATTCCATTATTTTTTAAATCTCACGTGTGGTGATGATTCATTAGTTTTGATTTTACTTCTTTTAAGGTGTTTCACATTTTATTTTGCAACAATTTGTTTTCCCTATTAATCATTTGTTTTGTTCATCACAGGGTGCTAAATTGTCTAAAATAATTGCTCACATTATTTGCTTGTAGATGCGATTGACTTTTGAATAAATAATAAAAGTGAATCTACGCTGTGTATAATATTAGCCAAGTGATAAAATCAAGTTAGCGTATGTCTAGCATACAACTTTTTATCCTTAAAATGAAAAATGTACCCTTTTTAACTGTGATCCGTAACTTTATGAAGTATTATTGAATTAATGTTTTAAGATTGCATTTGTTGAAAGCTAAAAAGTATTAATATAGTCCATAAGAATATAAATATTAAATGATGTATTAAACCAGGTGTTAAGAAGAATAGTATCTATCTGAAATTTATAAACAACATTATGGGAAACAAGTGCCAATTCGATTTTATTTAAATGAAAGAATGAGGATTAGGTTTACTAGCGCTTATTTGGTAGACATTTCAGTTATTTGTTAAAATCAGCAAAATATACAATTGTCTTATCTTGAATCTATTAATCATTAGGTTCTTTATCTAATAAAAAATTATCTAAAAACAGTGTTATATTATGTCTATATTTAAATTTTAGCATATACATATATATATATTTTTTTTTCTTTAATGATTAATTTTTTTGTCATTATTTAAATGTGTAAAAAAAACACTTTAATATCAATTAAAAGAAAAACAAACTAAAATTATGTTAATATTTAGTAAAACTATTAATTTATTCTGCATTAGAATATGTTACATAGCAAGTTGACAGCCACGCTGCAAAAGCATTTAAGTACAATTTTATTTTAAAAGTACTTTAAATTTTGCTGGTCAATTTTGGCCTAGCATGAATTCAAAAATACAAACCAAAAATGTCAATATACAGAACAGTACATATTTGTTTTAAACATGCAATAAAAATTTAATAGAAAATCCTGGTTCATTTACTAAAATATACACATGCCTTATGAATAATTTTAGTTTTTCTCTAGTAGGCTTTTGCAAGGTTGCTGCTGAAGTGTTACCAACCTTTAAAATTACAATACCATGCATTAATTAGAGACAATAGGACAAATGTGGCAATTATTATTACTCTTTTTTTTTTTTTAAATTAACAAATAATATCAGATCTTGCATCCATTAATGATATACTGATCTCTATATGTTTTTAATCAAATGTATGGTATTGAAATATTTTATACGGTTGAACTCTCATTAAAAAAAAAAAATTGTTTCTTCTATTTATTAGTTCATATTTCCTTAAAACGCCAAATCTTAAATCGATAGTTAAAAAGAAAAATATGCACTTAATATTCTACTTAACATCATTAATGTTAAATTTATGTTATATGATATGCTAATTGCTGCTGTGATTTTTATCCATGTTAACAGAAGGAGATAGGGATGGAAACTGACCATTATTATTGTAAGCAGTTTCAAAATTTGTCTAAAAAGACATTATTTTAAGTGAGATCATAAATTTTATTTTGTTGTATGCATAATAATAATTAGTTTTTATGATGTTTTATAGGTTTGTTAGTTTTATAAACAAATATATTTTATTCCTTATAGATTAAAAATATTTATTTTTATAAAATAAATAGAAGTGAACTATTTGGTTACTTTACTGAAGTTACATAAACAAAATCTTGCCTTATCATGTCTTGCCTAAATGCTATTTGTTAATCGATTGTGAATGAGATATTTCTTGCTGTTACTAAAATCTTATAAAATATAAATTATTTTTAAATTGTTATTGCACATTTTTTTTTTTTTTTTTTTTTTATGATTTATCATTTATTTTAAGTGTACATTGGTCAAGGGGAGATTATCTTGTAAAATTTAACTGAGGAATGAAAAGTATTTATTGTTGAATGTTAAAGATCTTGAGTATTTTTTGAATTGTATGAAATAAAAAAGTTATTTGAAAAAAATCTTTATTTATTGAAACCCTTATTAGTATTTTACTGTCTGTCTAAGAATAATGTTGTTTAAAAATTTAATTAAACCTTATTGTTTACGCTCTAGGCCTAGGAGATGCATTGCTGCTTGATAAGATTTCCAATTATACTTATCTCATCCACCATTGAAATTATGAGCCACAAAAAAACATAAATTAAATTTTTTTAACAGTTAATTAACAAATTTTTGGACCTATATTTTATTCCATAATACATATAAACAAATAAAAATGTCTTTATAAATTAAAAAAAAAACTTTTATTTAGTTATACCACATATATTTGTAAAGTTTTCACCGCTTGGACATTTTCAAACATTTCTTTATTCATATTACTACCACCTGTCTAAATTTTTGTAAAAATATTTGTCAATATCCTCATTTAGACAAGAATTTTATGGGTGGTTATTATTTCATTCTAAAAATAGGAAATAATCTTTTTTACTATGTACATATTCTAAATATTTTTTGGATAAATAACAATAATATAATATTCATATATATATAATAATATTCATTTGCTAAAATTGTATGTTTTTTCATTTTTCATTTTTGTTTCTTTTTTTTTGAGGAAAAATTTATTTAAGAAACTTTATCGATTTCTACTAACCTTATCTTATAAGCACATGTAGATAACCATTTAACAACACAGATCCGCACTATTTTCAAATTTTTATTACATACCACATTTCTTATATAAATCTCATTATAACTGTGGTTAAAATGGAGGAAAACAGTAATTTTGCTGCACTCTGGTGGATAAACTTATAACATGTTAAAAAACAAAACAGATGAATGGCTTGAAATTGAAGACAGATGTCTTATCATTTTTAAAAAGTTGAGAAAAACCTAATTTCCTATAGCTTCAATTAAAACCAATTCTAATGATTTAACTTGAATATTCTTAAATAAAATCAGCAGAAACAGTTGAGTTAAAACTATAAACAAAAATTGATGTTTTCTCCACTTTCTGAAAATGACAGGTGTCTGTCTTTGATATGAAGCCATTGACAAATACTTTTACGAAAATTTAGACAGGTGGTAATATATATGAAGAAATGTTTGAAAATGGTTAAGGTGGTGAAACGTTACTAAACAAAAGTTTTTTAAAATTGATAAAAATATTTGTATTTATGTATTTTGGGACACAAAAATTTATTAATTAACTGTTCATAAATTATCATTATTGCATCCCATCTTTGTATAATATATATATATATATATATATATATATATATATATATATATATATATATATATATATATATATATATATATATATATATAACCAATTTAAAGGTGAAAAAAATAAATAGATGTCAAAGATATAACATAGCTTGGTACTAATGTACAAGTGTTGCACCATTTTGACAAGTGGGCTAAGATCACACTACAAATAGGATTCCAAGAATGGCTGAAGATTGACAATGTGTTCCTCCCTTTATTCACATAAAGATTTACGACTTCCGTAAACTCCCAACTGGTCTTTTTCAGTTAAGATTAGGGTCTTAATTACATACCTGTTTCTTTTTTTCTGCTCAATCAAAAGAGATAAACCAACCCCCCATTGGTAAAAATAATTGTAAAACATACATAAACTTTGTTAATAAAAATATAACTTTGGATAAGTAAGCAAAAATTATGTATGGGGTACGAGGTCGATCAATCTCGATCTCCATATGGTACGTTAAAATCTTGCACAAACATGGAGATGCTAATGGCAACGCTACCTACACCTACTATTGGACACTCTTGGCCATTTAAAATTTGATAATGGGATCTTGTGTCACCCATCATAGTGGAGCAACAATTGTACAGCAGTACCTATTTCTTAATAATAATAATGTAATATTAATATTATTTCAGGATATGTGCAGATAAAATATGAACTTACCATATTTCTTGTAGAAAATATTTTTATTTATTTAAAAAGAAACAAGGATTTAACAAACAGACAAATAAAATTATAATACAATTTATTTAACAAAATTAACAGAACAAAACAACTTCCCAAATAAACTGGGATAGATCAACATCGTATATAATCATATACAAATTTATATATATACTTTAAAAATTCCAAAACACTCACAAACAAAATTCAATCATCAATAAATATTATTTTGTTGAATAATTTTTTTTTTTAACGATTTGCTTTCTAATTAAAAGTCTTTTCACAGTCAGATTGGGCATCAGCCATATCTAGCAACTAATTAAAAACTTCTCAGTGTATAAAAATGGCCCAGTTACGTTTTAGATAAATTCAAAAGTTACAATCCAGATGATAATTCCTGATAATGATGATGATGATGACACTAATTGGCCATGGGCTGGGTTTGATCTTTGTTTTTGAATGCGGTTATTACCCATCTTCTCTCCATATTAGCACCTGTAAATACATTACAGGCATAAATAACATAATAATCGCTTTTCGGTGTCTTTGTAATACACTTGGAAATTGTACAAAATTGTTTTTTTATAAAAAAAAAAAATTTCAAATGAACAATGAAAAATCAGTTTTAAGATAACAAAGTTTCTCAACAAATTTAGAGGTTATTCTTACCTATTCCACAAAGTTCCTGCTGGAAGAGAGTTGGAAACCTTTGGAGGAGAGATTCTACTTGGGCTGGTTTTATCGAAGGCCCTGTTATCTTCTGGAGGTAGGACCACACGTAGTCTAGGCCGGCTCCAAAAGGGTGTACGTGAAGGAACATAGAGATGAGGCCTAAGAAAAATAAACAAGAACATATCAGTAAGGTTAAGTTTTTTTTGTTTTTTTATTATTGAAATTTACAACTGTATTAAATGATAAATACAACTAACAAATATGAAATAAGTAACATGACATGTACAACATGAAGAGAAACTACCCATTGGTAGCACACCAATTATATTTCTATGAAGAAGAGAAGAATAGTTGGGGTGTTCAGTCAAAAAGGAAGGCAAAAATAAATTATAATATTTATTTTTTACATATGCCGACGTTTCGACCTGAAGTTCAGGCCTTCATCAGGGCTAAGAAAATAACCAGATAACAAGGTATGAGAAACATAAGTAATGATGGTAAAAAAGATAATAAATAATTTAAAAAAAAATTAAATAAAAAAAAATTATTAGAAAAATAAAATAGATAAATATAAAGTAAAATGAAATGTGAAATGAAAACGTCGGCATATGTAAAAAATAAATATTATAATTTATTTTTGCCTTCCTTTTTGATTGAACACCCCAACTATTCTTCTCTTCATTATCCACGACAGTCAACCAATTACCAATTATGAATTATATTTCTATATTAGAAGGTCGCCAGGCCATCTTCTTTTCAGACGCCTCAGATGGTTCAGGAGTTTATTATGGAAGGATAGGTATCTGGATTGAGCTAAATCGGAAACAGATGGTACATTAAGGTCGTTTTTATTTGGGACAAAGTAGGGAGCATTGAGGATTTTGCAAAGGATTTTGGATTGTAGGGATTGGATACGAGAGGAATTTGATGGTTTAGTAGAGCCCCACAGCTTGATCCCGTAAGTCCAAATAAGCCTTATTATAGTAATATATATGAGTCTTTTGTAAATAATTGGAAGTATACAAGCATTTGTCTAGTAAGAGCTGCAGCAGTCGAAAACGTCAGGCGGTTTCTAGTCATTTCAGTCTGATATGGGGGTTCCAAGTGAGTCGTTTGTCCAGATGGAGTCCTAGGTATCGGATTTGCTCAACAGGAATAAGTGGGTTATTGTTGAAGGATACTGTAGGACAGGAAGTCATAGGTTTACGACGAAGAGTAAAGGTAATTTGATGGGATTTATTTTAATCCTACAGTTTTGACACCATTTTTCAAGACTTGTGATGTGTGATTGAAGAGTTTGGGATGCAATAGATGGATCATTATTAACTGATAGGATACACGTGTCATCAGCATAGGTGGTGATGACAGTGTTCTAACAGGTTAAAACTATGTAATTTTAATAAGTTCTAATGTCATTACCTATTAGCCTGGCCTCTTCTTCAACTATAGTAGAGGATACAACAGACTGGAGGTTGGTAGAACTGTCGTTGGAGTCGCTGCTGCCCGACACCTGTGCTAGCTTAGCCTCCAGTTGGGACACCTTCGTTTCTTCAATGCTTTGTTTTGTTTTAGCATCCACCAGTTGCTATAAATAAAAAAGATAAATTAATTCTCTAAGATATGTTGAACATGGTATCTTTTATCATTTTTTAAAAATTACTAATCCCATTTTCTAGAGCAATATGATACAGGAAGTGGATCACATAACTTTCACTTATCACATTGCTTTGAATAGAAGTGGGTATTTTCATATATATAATAATAATACTTTATTTATTCTGGGACGAGTCCCTTTAGAATAATACAGAAAGACATAAATATGGGCTAAGGAGCCTTAGAGATATATAAATAAAAAGACAGAGTAATTAAACAGTTATAGTAAAAAAATGAAAAATTATAAGTTACTTTCTAATTTTAATCAGTTAATAATAAAAAATAAAATATTGAAAAAGAAAAAACAAAAGGATGAAGTAAAAATAATGAAGAACGAACTAATAATTTATATACATATTTACATTAGTATCTATTTACAATTTCATGGGGACTGGATGGATAAGAAATGATTGAACAGGCAGGATTTAAAGATAGGAAGGGTATTGGATTGACGAATGTGAGAGGGGATGGAGTTCCAAAGGGATGAGGATCGGATAATGAAAGATCTGTCTAAAGCAGCTGTTCGGTGGGCCCTTATGTATAAATCAGAAGATAGGGAACGAGTATTGCGGGAACGAACAGAGGATTTGAATTTAAGGAGCTCGGAGATGTATGAGGGGCGGTGCAATTGGATGACTTGAAAGAGGAAGGATGCCAGGAAATATTTACGATGGTAGGAAGGATAAAGCCACTTCAACTCTGCATAAAAATATATATAGGTTAATGGATGTAAAAACTCTTGATAGCACATATTCTTTTAATACAATTACTTACCATATGTTTTCCTCACCAATCTAATCTGAGAAATGTATGCATGTTTCGTCTAATAACATCTATGAATATATTTAAAACATTGATTTTTCTCAAAATTTTTCATTTTCTAAAGGTTTATTATACATTGGTAGTACAATTTATTTCTGGCCATTTGATTTCCACCTGGAAAAATATTTTTTCTTCTATAGCTAATCATGGATTTTTTTCGCAATCGTTCTGTTGTGCCTATCAGCATAGGAGTATAACCTGGATTGCCACAGCTCTCTATTATATATATTATTATTAGCTTAGACTATCATCTTTTTTTACCACTCCTAGCTATGTTAATATACTTCTCTTCATTTAGCCTGACAATTCCTTTTGGAACTTTGAGTATGGACTTAATGGCTTCTACCAGGCTTAGAACATTCTTAATTCTTGAGTGCCTGCCATATTCAGTTCTTTAGATCAAATGCAACTGGCTAAATGTCAAGCAAGGCGAGGTACATATTTTAAACTAGACACCGGGATTTTTATAATACATTTCTGAGGAAGAATACGTGAACCTGTGTTTGTCGTCTAAGCCAGAAACAAGCTTGTTCTTCTACAAAGAGCGGCTCGATCAGAGGTCTCTGTCTTCACTTTCAAGGATGGACGTATATATCAGTATACCAATGGAGATAGAAGTATGGGTCTATAGTAGGATCATTATGTCTGACTGCCTTTGTAGAGTACTGGAATTAAGACATTATAATTCCATTCTTTAGGAATTGTCATCTAGTCCCAGGCTTTATGAAAAAGTATTTGGAAAAGTTTCACTGTCTTCATCTTTTTGATAGCTCGTTCAATTTCATTCTCATATATCATCTCATCAAATGATTTGCCTAAAGTCCTTAATCACCCTTTATGTTAAATTAGTGGAAACGAATTGACGTTAGGAAAAAATGGGAAACGTGGTTGGTTATTTGGTTAACTAATAATAAAAAAAAATAGTTGATACCTTGAATTTTTAGCTAAAGTTGGATATATTATTACATCCATAAAACAATTTATTAAGAAAAAAATAGTTTATGCTACTTTAGATAATGAAGAAAACCGTTTGACAGAGCAAATAGACAATTGAAATGTACCTGTTGCATCCCATGCAATGTCTGCTGTGCCAGTTTGAGCTGAGATTCAGTCTGCTCCAGCTCAGCTTTCAGCTCCGTCCTGACGAGGTCTACTTCGTTTTTGTAAGCTTCTAACTGGCACCTGAGGCTGTCGTTTTCTTCCTAGGAGTCAAATGTAAAAAGTTGAAAATTCAATAATACAAAAATATAAGAAACTCATTACATATTCAATTAATGAAACTAAAAAATTATAATTCAGTTTCTAACATTTATAAAAGAAAAAAAAAAGGGAACTTAAGTAACCATGATAGAAAGGACTAAAAGATTATACGAATAATTGTATATAGAATAAAGATATAAATTTAATAAAAATAATAGTAATAATACCTTTAGAGCATTAATTTTATCATCTCCTTTAAACTTTTTCTTCGGGACACCTTCCTCTTCATCAGAAAGTTCCATTTCTTCCTCTGCACCTGTATTCAGGTGTTCCTCTAACTCAACCGCTTTTATCTCCTGCAGAAACAGAGAACTGTTACTAGGTGTAAGAGAATAAAAATCTTTATACAATTTCATGGGCCAACTAATCTGGAGTAAAAATATTTTCTGAAATAATGTTGGATATTTGATATAATTTAAAACTGAGTCTTAATTATATAGAATAATGATTTTTAAAAAAATACAGCTGTAACTATTTATGCTTTAATTTTTAAAGACATGTTTCAGCATAAAATGTCCTAAATTAATGTGGTTTATAATATTATATAGTCCTATTATAATTTAATTTAAATTATGCAAATATTTACATAAGACGACCATTTCCTACAGACTTGGGTGAAATGTTCTATATCTGTTTATGTTTATAAGATGAACTAATCGATTTGGTTAAATGTATACACTAATGCAAACAGAGCTTTCCATACATATTATTTGCAATTACAAAAAGTGTTTGAATTTATAAAAGACATTAAATTTGTACACTTAATTTGATTACATCTAAAGCCGCTAATGACCCGATCGGGTAGATGCGGAATGTAACAATAAATAAATAAATAAAAATTTCCAATCATTATAAATAAAATGCAGAGACAAACTTTATTCATTACAGCAGGCACAATTAAGATATTCACTCATTATGTACACATAATCCAACTTTAATGCGGATAGGTAAGTCGCCATAGTTAATAAACCATCACTTATCAAAAATGTATATATTTTTTGTTCTTGTTATTTCATTTTTTTAAAAATAATAATAATTGTTTTTAAATATAAACATTAATTTTTTTTTTCCTTTTTATCACCTCTATCCTAAAGGGTCATTGGCATTTTAATATAATTTATATTCTATTATAGTAAACTTCAAAAATTTAAACATGATAGAGACTAGCTCTTCATTATCTTGTAAAATTAGTAGAAGTGTAGAATATTCAACACTTGATGCTACATATTATTAACACTAGTGCAAAAGAAAAACAGCTTCTGGTCTAGATAAAGTTCCAGGAGAGTTCAATCAAAAGGAAAGCAAAATCAACAATTAAATTGATTATAAATTGAAACTTATACTTTTATTTTTAATGAGTGAGAAGAGGGTATAAAGCTTTAAGAATAATTTGAATCGATAACCTAAGATCACAATTAGTAACATTATTAAAAAATAATATCATGCCATCACATTCAAATAATTAAGACTCAGAATTATTGCAGTCTATGAAATTTAGATATATATTTTTTCTTGTTTGTAAAACCTGTGCAACAATTGCATTAAGTGCGATTAAAATTTTATATAACTATTTAAAAAAATTTTATAAATAAAAAAAAATTTGTTTTATTAAACCTCATGTCAGATAAAATTTACGCTGTCAATAAGTTTACAACTTAGATTCTCCTCGTGAACTCAGATTGCCTGACGAGATCCACAGATCTTGTGTGTTAAGAGGTACGTGACTAGAGAATGGGCTGCAATGAGCCCTAGATAGAACTTACCGGATGGATGCACAACGATTGATTCTGGGTAGTCAACAATTCTCAATTCCTGGCATCTTCTTCCATCTGTTATCAACTAGTGGGAGGTATGAACCCTTACACCCAACACCAAGGTTAGTTTAATGTTAGTCTAATGGATATGTCTTACCAATAAATTAGGAAAAAAATTATCTCTTAAATATACAGTACGAATATGGATAAATTAAATGTATATAATCGTAGCTTTCTAGTTTTACTCTATTTATTTAAATTAAGAACTTTAATGAGCCTATCAGTAAATTTTGAAAATGAGTTCTTACAGCACACACAGGATGGTCTCATTAATCTGAAACCCATCGTAATATGGACAAGAAAGAAAAAAAAGTTAAAGGTTCTCAGGACACATTACTGGGTAGTGTTGAAATCATATTGTGTTGTCTCTAAAGGGAAAACATTAAAACTAGATGATCATCCAGAAGATGAGGAATCTCTTTATATATGTTTTTCGCAGCAGCGATCACGAGAGTGTCCAATATCCGGTGATATATGAGCTGAAAAGTCAAAGTTTTTATTTAATTTTTTTTAAGAAGAGTGATAAAGCAGATTTTAATGTCAGTAAAGATTGGTTTGATAAAAATTAGGTATAGAATACGTTCATATTTTAATTTTTTTTTCACTGCAAAATATCTTTACACCCATTTTAGTTTTCATTATAAATAAGTCATCAGACTCAGACCACCAATATTCGTATCAACAAGCTGTGGAGACGAAACTTAATGAAGAAGTAATTAATGACAGCTCTATGGTCGATGAACAGTGGAAGAGATGCAGCAACGCAATGAAACAGGCAGCAGAAGAAGCTCTTGGCTACGAGACTAAATCTAGAAGGCCCCCATGGTTTGATGCTGAGTGCCTTCAAGCAGTAAAAGTGAAAAATGAAGCCTACAGAAAGAAGGTTCAGCGTCCCACAAGGCTCTCCCAAGAAACATATAGAAGAAAAAGACGCGAAGAGAAGAGATTATTCCGCGGAAAGAGAAGAGCTTGGGAAAATAAGAACATGGAGGACACAGAGGCATTGCGAGGCCAAAATGAAAGTCGCCTGTTCTTTCAGAGAATAAACGAGGGTAGGGCAGCTTTTAGGCCCAGAGTGACGGCATGCAAAGACACAAATGGAACTCTTTTAAGCCACAAAGATGACGTACTAAGGAGATGGGTACAACATTTCAAAGGCGCATTAAACAGAGGAACGGTGCCTGGAGAAGTAGGTGTAATGAAGGAAGACTCCCTGAATTCTATTGAACCCCCGGATGAGGAGGAAATGGAAAACGCCCTGAGGAAATTGAAAAATGGAAAGGCGCCAGGCCCGGACGGAATCCAGTCAGAGCTGTTGAAATGTGGAGGTGAAGAACTCAAGAAAGCTCTGCATGATTTAATGCTGACCATCTGGGAGAAGGAAGCTATGCCTACGGAATGGGCAACAGCCATTATCTGCCCAATACATAAGAAAGGAGATCAAACAGAATGCGCTAACTATCGAGGAATCTCACTCCTTTCGTGTGCTTATAAGCTGCTCTCTAACATTCTTTTTGAGAGGATCCTCCCGTATTCTGAAAAGGAACTGGGGAAATATCAGGCTGGATTTCGAAGAGGACGCTCAACGACTGATCAACTGTTCTCTCTGAGGATGATCCTAGAAAAGACTATGGAGCGTAAGGTAGTCACCCACCATTTATTCCTGGACTTTAAAGCAGCATACGACAGCGTTGATAGAACGCAACTATACTGTGCCTTGGAGGAGCTAAGCATCCCTCAGAAGCTCGTACGCCTAATCAAGATGACCATGGACAGCTCGAGATGCAGAATACGCGTCGGTTCTGACGACTCCGAAGAGTTTAAAGTGAGCAGTGGGGTTAGGCAAGGGGATGCCCTCGCCTGTCTATTGTTCAATTTGGCAGAGGAGAAAGCTGTAAGAGACTCCGGTATTCAGACCAAAGATATAATCTTCAATCGCCTGACACAGCTTCTTGGTTTTGCTGATGATATTGACATAGTAGGTAGGTCTGAACGGGCTCTCAGAGAAGCGTTTATAAGCCTTGAAGCAGCTGCAAGACCACTTGGTCTAGAAGTCAACGAGAGGAAAACTAAGTATATGAGAGTTGGCGGTGAGGTTGATCTGAACTCTCCATTTGAGGTAGGTTCTTTTAAGTTTGAGAGAGTGAAAAGTTTTATATACCTTGGGTCTGAAATCAATAGCAAGAATGACATGGCTCAAGAAATACAAAGAAGGATCACGGCTGCCAATAGATGTGTCTTTGGACTTGGCCGACACTTAAGAAGTAGGTACCTCTCAAAGAAGACCAAGCTGATCATATACAAGACCCTTGTTCGGCCTGTTTTGACATATGGCTCAGAGGCTTGGACGATGACCAAAAGGGATGAGATGAAGCTGAGTGTCTTTGAGCGAGGAGTCCTCAGAAGGATTTATGGTCCAGTAAAGGAGGGTGATGTCTGGAGGAAAAGAAAAAATAGGGAGCTCAGTTCTCTCTATGCAGACATCGACGTAGTCACGTATATTAAACTGGCCAGACTAAGGTGGGCAGGGCATGTGGCCAGAATGAGCACCCTTGAAATACCAAAAAAAATAATGATGGAGGAGCTGCACCTCGTAAGACGGGTAGGAAGGCCGAGGACGAGATGGTTGGACAACGTGGCCTATGATGCGAGAACCCTGCTTGGTGTGCGGAACTGGAGAGCTGCAGCAGAAGACAGAGCCAACTGGCGGAGGCTCTTGGAGGAGGCCCAGTCTCGGTGACGGGATGTTGTGCCATACATGAATGAATGAATGAATAAATAAGTCATAGAAATGCCCTAAAGCCATTTAATACTAGCTCAGAGCAGGTAAATCGACTACTGAAATTTGGTACTTTTAAGGAATTTGCGAGATCGTGAGTTTTCTCTAGCAACAAAATCAGAGACTTAAGGACATTATATGATCATTTTCAAAAATATTTTTTTGTTAGCAATGTGTTTATATTTAACTGATAATACATATATTTTCGATACCTTGTGCAATTTTCACATCATTTTAAATATAACCTTTGATAATGCGAACAGGCCATGCAATCTACATTTTGGGATTATCGAGACCGTCCTGTATACAGCTTAAATATATCTTTTCATGACAAATTTTTAGGCTTTCAATAAATAATAATAATAATTCCCTTATAATAAATAGTAATTTAGTTGATATCAACATTACATAGTTCTCCCACAGATCTATATTTATATAACAAAAAAAAAAAAAAAAAAAAAATAAATAATAGACAAAACTACCATAACTAACCCTTTATTTGAAAATTAGACAAGAAATCACAGAATATAATATTTAATTTTTAAAAAATTGCATAATTAAAATATTCAGTTTAGAAGTCCAGCACCATTAGGAAATAAACACTTAACACGGTGTTTCCTTACAGTATCCCTTGTTCGACCTATAATCCTCCTTATCACCCACCCTCTTTTCCATCTATATCAATGACCTCACATCCTCTATCCTGCACAGCCAATACCACCTGTATGTCAACGACGTCTAAATTTACCTCTTGTTTAATCCGACCAATTCCTCAGATGCCATACCAAAACTCCTGGAAGATATTAAAAGAATATGTGCAGAAAAAACCTCTACAGATTCACATTAATCGCCGAGAAGACAAAAGCTATCTTGATCGGATCCCTTCGCTCCTCAAATCCTTCCCGGTACTCCCAAATCTTCTCCTGAACAACTCACCTATTCCATTCTATACTTCTTTAAAAAAACCTTGGTGTTACTTTTGATCAAACCATCTCCTGGAAACCACACATATCCAAAATTTCCCATCGTACTATCTCTACCCTGAAACAGTTCAACCGTCTACGCCATCTCCTTCTATACAAGTCCCGTCAAATTCTAGTTTCCTCTCAGTTTGACTATGGTTGTATGATGTACGATGGACTCTGGGGAAAATTCGAAACCAAACTTAAACGCCTAATGAATTAATTGTACAATACATTTTGTTTTCGGGATCTCAAGAGATACACATATTAGCCAGTAATGCAGAGAGTTAAAGTGGGTCTATCCGTCCTACTGCCATCGATCAGTACTTCCTGGCTACCTTTCAATATCAGGCCATTAGGTCTTTTCATAATAAATTCGGTTTAAGTTTGTCTTCCATATTTCAAAATTAATAAGTGTGAAAAAATAATTCAGCTTATGAACTATGTAAAAAGCGGAATGAAAAATGAAGATCTGACAAAAAAATATTATATATATAAATATTTATGAAATATAGGTTACAAAAGACAGTAGTGCAAAAACTGTGATTCAATTATTAAAAAGTTTTAATATCTCACAGGAGATTGAAAACGATTAAATCCTCAAAATGTGACAAAATCGGTAATGCCTGAAGGATGGGGTGGTTTTGAAATACAATACTCACAAATAAAATTACTTGATATATCTTGAACATTAATAAAATTGTAATTGTTTTTAGTATGAAAAGGATTAGAAATAGTGATTTTTCTATATATATATATATATATTTTTTTTTTCTTTTTTTTCTTCTTTTTTTCAAAGAACCTTAATGTTCGATATCTAAAGGTTCAATTGTCTTCAGTAAGTTAATTTTTCTTTTAGGCTGAACTGGGAAACCAAACTCGTGTAGTAGTCATTTCAATCAGTTATCAAAATCAACGAGAAGGATGTAGGGGGCAGAGATGGTTCATTTCATTCTGAGGGATAAGGAGTCTTCCATTATTATGAACTTCATTACCTGACATAATCAGCATCTTTGACTTAATTAAGGCTCCAACAGAAAATAAACGATACAATCGTACATACAACTCGTTAAACTAATAACTATAACAAATACAAAAAATAATATTCAAGACCCTTGCAGTTCATAAGTTGATCACTTACCTTTTTAAAATTTAAGATCGAGTGGATATAGATCATATCTATGATTAAAACACAAACGTTAATTCAACAGAAAAAAAGGAAATGGCCAGTAATTGAGATTTGTTGCCCCCGACATCATTGTATATCCATTGTAGTTAATCCAATAATGCCTATGGAGTATGCCTTAGTGAGATCTCTTAATATCTACCATATGCCATATACCATAGCCCAAACATCTAGTGAGCCATTTATGGCTTTATCACACCTTCGTCCTAACATGTTTGTAATCAATGCTCCATCTTACACTACGTTAACTATTAGAATCTGTCCTAGTTTTAGCTTTTGATAACGACTGTGTATTGTATATCAAATGATAGAAAATGTATAAAAAAAAAAATTAATGGCCGAATGTCAAAACGAAAGAAGCAAAGACCTAACATTCTAAAACGAAGTAAAAATTAACTAATTTTGCCTTTCTAATAATTTTTAATTTTTTAAATAACTATGATAATTTATTTAAGCAATAAGTTCCTAACTTTAGGCGGTCATTCAAACATATTATATTGCAAATAAGTATATATATTCACTGATAAGAGTTAGAAATCTCTTATTTAGTCAAAACCATACTGAATATTCTACTGTTCTGGAATAGCGTAAACTGAGCTTTATAACACTGTTTATAACAAAAAAATAAATAAATATACAACACCTGTTATTTATGACATGAAATTATTTGACATTACCCCTAAATAATACTCAAAATCTACTTTAATTTAATTTATAAGAAGAGAAAGATTTCCATTAGTATTGTACAAATAAAAAAAGAAAAGATTTATTACGTTTATAGTTTTACTGATTAGTATTTTATTAAGGGATCCATACTTATGATCTTTTGTTGATTTCAGGGACCGAAAAAACTATTATTTTTTATTATAACAAAAATATTTTATTTTACTATTTTATTTATGTTAGTAAGATAATATAAAAAATTGTTTAATTATGAAATCAAGTATTTTTATTTCAATTTAAAATTCTTTACTGAAACTCTAAAAATGTATAAATGTGCTATAACTTATAAAAAGCGTACTGATAAATTTAAGATTAAAAGAGTAAGATACAATTTTAATTTACTTTGACTGTCTAGAAATTCTTTTTTTCTAATGATCCATAATGAAAAACTTAAAAGAGTTAAAACTGAAACTAACGCTTTATTTCCTTAAATTTTATCTTATTCATTTTTATATATTATTTAATATTTATTTCTATTTTATTTATTTATTTTGAAATAATTGTCAATAAAATTGAAGTCGAGCTAAGACTTAAAATATTATCACTATTTAAATATTTTTTTGGAATATATTATTAAGAAAAATTATTGAATAATATACTTCTTAATCTCCAAGCCTTTGGTTAGGGCTAATTATTATTTATTTTTGCTATTTTTTATTTGGCCGATCACTTCAACCATCCTTCTCTTCGAATAATATACATATTTGTTTAAAAAATAAATAAATAAATAAATAAGAAAAATAAAATAGATTTTTTCAAAAAGTTTTATAACTATTAGCATGAAGCGAATAACTGTTTCGGTCCCTGGTTATTGTGGTCTGCACAGCATACTACTCATAGGAATAGAATCACTAAAAACCAT
The DNA here is from genome assembly GCA_928085145.1 of Nezara viridula. Lineage (NCBI taxonomy): Eukaryota > Metazoa > Arthropoda > Insecta > Hemiptera > Pentatomidae > Nezara > Nezara viridula. The sequence goes on from OV725080.1 coordinate 24,692,326, forward strand.
TTTTTTTTTTTAATTTTTAAATGATTAGTTCCTAAACTAATTATAAAACAAAATGATGGCAAACAATTAAGTATAAAAAAGAAAGAATAGGAAGAAAAAAAAAATATTTAAAGCATAGAAATTGTATAAACAGAAAAAAAACAAACAGAAAGAAGATATTATCTCCTAGCAAAATTTTAATTGATCACTTTGAGAAGATATTTAATAAAGTTAACAGTGTGAGAAGGAGCATTGGGTTTTGTGAGCCTTTTGAAGAGATAATTTACTTACCGCAGCCTGTTTCTTCCACATTTCTATGTTCTTGCGCTGGGCCTTGGTGAAGTGGTCCCAGACCTTCTTGTGAGAAGCCGCTGTGAAAACGCGCTCCACCTGTGCGTCTGCGCACGCTCTTTAATTAGCACTAGTCTTTCACCATACTGACTAAATAAATTATGCTCTCATCTTACCATTAAAAATTAATTTACCAATTAGGAATCCACAATCAAATCAAGCAAAAAAGTCCAGTAAAGTACAATTTAATTTCAATTAATGTATTTTCAATTTTTAGTTCGACGAAATTGGATTACAAGATTTATAGCAAATCAGTTTTTTTTTTCCTTTTTAAATTACATAAATCGCTGTTTATTATGTTTTAATTCAACTATTCCTCTTGTATGTTAGATATATAATCATTATATTTGCTAAAGATTAAAGATATTTTTACAAAGTTTTTAATTAATGATTTTTTTAATCAGACTAAATTTTTGTCAACCCATACTGCTTTGGATAGGACATCCCCTATACCTTAGTTCCACTGTCGCGCATGTTTTCATAATTTATATTTCTTAAGAGGCAATATCAATATAATATATTTTATGGCAATATCAATACACACCACTTAGTGTTTTACAGATTTCGTCATATTATTCACGGTACATATGGCAGCATCATTAGAGAGATGCTATACCAGGCTTATGAAGAAAAGAATTTCAACAATTATTCTACGAAATAAAAGGTTGTCAAAGATTGCCGGCTGTTCCTTGATGGTCTCTATCTAAGAAGGAATAATATTTTACTCAACATCAACAGGACTTCCTTAAGAAAAGTAATAGCTAGCTATCTGTACTACTAGTGTCTAGTGAGCAAAATATTTTTGAAGGAACAATCATCGGCTCTGGTCGGCTTATAACGTCAATGTTCGGCCTCCCCTCCCCCCTTATCAGTTCAACCTAATACAGTCGGCTTTGTTTTCTCTACTTTAATTTTACTTTTAACACATTGTTTTCTTTCTTTCTTTTTATCAATTGTTTTTTATTTTCAACCTTATTTACTTCTTTTATCCATTGTTTATTTCTTTTTAACTATAGCTGTTTTTTTAATATCAATTGATCTAATTTTTAAATATTGCCTTAATTTTTTTGTTATTACCATGGAAGATTCAAAATTTTACTGCCAAAGTTGCAATAAATCCATTTGTTAAAAAAAGTAATTGGGCGAGACACTCATTGATTCATGACAAACAAAAGGGCTATTGTTGTGGGGTGTGCTTCCAAGAATTCAACAGTCAGTACAGTCTTGAAATACACATTAATATTCATGCCATAATAAGAATGCACATGGAAAATTTCATTCTGGAAATAAATTAACGACTGAACAAAAATTTAAAAAATGTCCAGTCTGCAATTTTAGGGGGTTTAAAAAAAAGAGATGTTAATTCACTTTATATACAATCATGATATTCATTGTTTGCAGAAATTATTAATGACAATTGTTTTTCATTACCGTCTACGACTTTATATGCCAGATTTTATTTTTTCTAAAATCTTCAGCTTTCCTTAAATTTTGAAGGCTTGCTTGTTGTGATTAATATTTAATAAGAACCACGAGCAATAACCATAGTTTTCAGAAAAATTGTAATGTAAATACATTCCTTTATTTTGAATAAAATCCATTCCATTTCCATTCAATTTAATTCTCGTAAGTTTGCAAACCTATTCCACTTAAACGTCAGGGCAGGAACAACTGAATAAGATGAGAAGGAGAGAGAAGCCGAGCGTTGACGGTATAAACTGACCAGAACCGATGATTGCTCTCCCTCATAAATATTTTTCTTCCTAGACACTAGTATCTGTACTGGTCACTACAAACTGAATTAACATATGTTATTAATGACTCAGGTTAACATAGTAACCTTTGAGTAGGTTTCATCACTCTGAGAATGAAACTACCATCATGTCACCTGATGGTACGACAGGTGATTTAGAACGGATATTAAAATGGACTAATTAATTAAATATGCAAAGATAAAAGACAGGGAAGATTGTAGTGCCTGAGATGATGATGATAAGGTTCAATTTATTTAAATAGTTTTAAGAAAACTGATATTAACTTCCTTACTGAAAATAAATTACCAACAATGGTTTAGAGAACTACCAGCATGTTGTAGATTTGGGTGGGAAACATTGGTGAGTCCAGGCAGCTTCTATCTTGGGAACAGGGAACAAAGATGGATGATGGAAAATGAAGGCTGGAGATGTTTCTAGGAGAACCAATGATGTAGTGTCGATCTGGGATCTTGGATAACGAATATGAAAATGGATACAAAGAAGACTAAGACTGGATATACAGTCCAGCTCAGAAATGTTAGTTTATAACTATTTTGTACATTTTACCTAAGGGTGGAAAGCACTGGTGGATTGGTGCGTCCATTCTCATTTCTATCTTTGGAACCAAAAAATTGGAAGTTGAGAATGGAAGGAAGAGATCGATAAAGAAAATGAACTTGATCTAGGACTGTTGATAAAGAGAATAATTAAATTAAACTTGGTATAAAGAACAAGAACATTGTATTGACCAACAAAAAAAGAGAAAATCGGTAATGAACCTGCAGTATCATTAAACCTAATATTTTTTAAAAATTATTATCATTACAACTAATTTTTTACAAATTGTGGATATCCTAAAAACCTTTCGGCTATACTTTACATTAAAAAAAAAAAAGTAAGATGAGGCATAAAAGAAAAAATATATACAAGCTCTCACACTATACATTCACACAAATTACCCTCATCGATGTGGAGGCAGAACAATGCTCCTAACGCTGGGGATAACATTAAACATTTTATTGATGAAAAGAAACAACAAACAATTGAGAACATTGACAAAAATAATACTTATATAAATTATACTATTGTAAACATAATATGAGATTAAAAAAAAAGAAAAAAAAAAAGGCTTACAAAGTGAGCACATGCAATTATTGAAACAAACCTTCCAAGTCATTTAGCAAGCAAACTCTTCACGTTTTCCAGACAAGTCGAAAGACCACCAATTTAGAATAACATTAATATGTATTAAGATTTTACCAGCTTGATCCAGATCTTATAGAATCTAATTTCCTGATGTAAGTGATTTGACTTTCTGATAAGACAGGCTTTATGTATAAAAGTAGGTTGTTATTAACTGTATAGGTTAATCTTACCAATGTCCCAAAGGATTCTTCGTTACCATAGTTTTCATTAATGCTAGCACAATCCGTGAACAGGATAAAGATGAGGAAATATAGACCCATTACATAAATTATACATGCTCGTAGTTGAATAGATACACAGATATTATTTATTAATTTATTTTTTGTTGATAGATTAAACATTAATTGATTCTTTAAATAATTCCAAATAGACCAACTTTAGATAATAAAAATATTAATAGGACAATTTTAGATTAACAATGTTTTATGAAATATTTTATTTTCAAAACAAAAATAACTTGAGACATGCATTTGGTGTAAGTTTTATTAGCTTCCCTTTATGGGAGTTATAGCCTGATCAAAAATATAGTGTAACTAATGATCCAGAAAACAAAAAAATTGTCTGCCTCTTTCTAAATCCAAAAAATTGAAGGACATCGATTTAAATAATAAAATTATTAGTGATAGCATAACATTAAATTGTAAATTTAATACTACGTTACGTAACTACGTTGGAGAAAATAATTCAAATAAATTTTGTAACGAAATAGATCTGGAATTAATTTTATTTTACTCCCTTGAGTGATTTGATCTTATTATATGTTGCAAAGAATGATAAATCCAAACCTAATCCACTATATATCACAACTCATCGATTGCCATTTGGCAGAATGGGCATTAAAAATTACAAGGTAATGGAATAAATCCATATACAACTTTGAAATTTTTCCTCTGTACTTTAATTATTTACATCAATAATATCTATTCATTGCTACAATCTTGATATTTCTGGGACAAGAATTTCTGTAATGATTTATTTAATTTTGAAGGTACCAACAGTAAATAAAGTCAAATTGAATAAAAATGTAAAATTATAATTTATAATTATTTGTTTATTTATCTTATTTTTACTACTAATTCAATGAAACGTGCTAAATGAGTTGCTAGCTATTTGATTATTGATATAATAAAGTTTAACATTATCACATAATTCCCCAAAAATCTAATGTACATTTTAAAATTAAATCAATGGTCATTTTTTTTTTTTTAGAAATTTTGTTTTCAATAATTAAATTAAGAAAAATTATTAAGAATTCTGGGAATGTCTACACAAAATACGATACCGAAATCCTAAAGCAATATTTTTTTTGTTACTCTTACTATTTAAAAAAAAACAACTATGATAGGTGTTTTATATCATGCTTCATAAAATCAATGGTTAAGAAGTGATACCTAGTAAACCATAAAAATAAAAAAAAAGAAGCATATTTAATGTTTTGACATCAGTAATTATTATGAAATTACACACCATCGCCTGATAAGACCAAATGTTTGTGGGCGAGACTAAAGTGTGTAAAATAAAAAGCATTATGATCTTATGCTTAAGCATTTATTATCTTATGAGTAACTTTACTAGTGAAATCTCGTATTATTACTAGATAACAGTCAACAAAACGATAACAATTATTGAATTTTGATATGCCTCCTTAGAATCCTAAGAAAATTGGATAAGTTGGATAATTTTAAATTTATTTTAAAAACAGTTTTTTGTCTCTACTGTAAGCAACTGTCTCGCTGTATCTTTTGGTAAATGAAGGAATCACTTCTTAGCCATCGAACTGTTTTAATAATAATAATGATAATAGGTAATTAATTTATCCCACAGTTAAAGTTGAAAATCTAAATTTTAAAATATTATTACTAATAACTTATAAAAGCTATAAGTAACAATATAACACTAATGAGGAATGATAAGGGAAAACAATTCATAAATTATATGAAAGGTCCATATTTAGGGATATCAATCTAAAGTAATCTAGTCATTTACATGGTTATTAAAAAACAAAGATCAAAATCTTATATTATATGTCAGAATTCATTAAAAAAAAAAAAAAAAAAAAGGTATAATGCTACTCAAAGTTGTTCTTGATGGAACAAGCAACATAACAAATAAAATTTGATAGAGCAGTTCTTGACTAACTTACAGCATACTTTATAGATCACTGTTAGTTAAACTATCATATGTTCAAACTCAAATTGATAGACAACTCTATGTAGGTTGTGTTATGAAGAGAATGAAACAGGTTTTCACATTGTCTGTCCTTCAACAGACATGCTAGGCTTAGACTCAATCTGTTTGGTGAGGATCGAATGGTAGATTCCAGAGTTTCTCAATACTATGGATCTATAAAAATTCGCAATAGCGATCAATCTAATGTTTTAATATGTAGTGGCATAACATGGAGCACAGCAGGCCTATGAAGGTTGTAGTACATCAGACAAAAAAAAAAAAAAAAAAAAAAGAAAAAAAGAAAAGAAAAAGAACCTACTCATTTACATGAATATTTAAAACGAAAGATTAAAATCTTATATCAGGATAAATGTCTGAAGTCTGAATTCATTAAGAAAAAGAATAGGAGTTGGTTGCTAGATTCCGTATACCAATCACATTACTAGAAAAATCCAAAGGAGAAAAACAAATTCCTTTTGTCAAGTTCTTCAAAATAAATGTGATACCAATTCTTGTACTAATTAATCAAACAAAAATTAAGTCAATATTATTCCTATGTTTATTTTTAATTTTTTCTCTTATTAATCAAATAAAATGTAAGATAAATAAAAGTGACTAGAATATAGTGGTTACGTGCAAATAAGAATAAGAGTAATTTGATTATCCCAAGCCCCATTTAAGATCAAACATAACAACCTCTTACCTTGAACGGACCAATTCCCGAGTGCTTGTTGATGATGTAATGGATAGAGAGAGATTATGAGACGGTTGAGACAAAAGCGGAAAATGATACTTACATTGAAGCAGGAGGCCTTGCATTCGAGCTTTCATCAGATCCTTGGCCCTCTGGAGCTCTTCTTCATGCGAAGCCTTCTCGCTCAGCAGCCTCCGAATGTGAGAGTTGGTCGACTGGATCATCGAATAGAAAACGGACGCATTGCGTTTATTACAGTCACCTCTTTCCAACCATGTTATTACAACTTGAACTGCTTTTCCAAAAGTATCTTCTACTAAAATGAACAATGAAAACTTAACTGAAATATTATACTAAAATAATAACTTAATAACAGATTTCTTAAAAAATTAAAACATCTCCTAACTACAGACTTTAAGCATCTCCCATATGATCCTGCCCGTGGAAGTTTCTTTGATTACAAAATTATTTATATAATATAAATTTGGTAACCTGTAGGTTGTTGAACATCTTCAATGACTGTTTAGATAGAGGGTACTCTCCGAGAGATTGGGAGTTTGCCGATTTGAGAATGCTCTACAGGGGATATCAGAGATAAGCGGTTCACTAGGTCATACAGAACAATCTGTCTCCTCACTGTGGTGGATAAGGTCCAGGAGAACCAAATACTAATCAGTCTGCAGCCGACACTGGATAGCTGGAGCTAGCCATCCAAGGCAATATGGGTCCGTCAGAGGAAAAAGAACCACCTCCAAATTGGATACCTTGCTCCAAATACACCACATCACTGAGAAGGCGAAGAAGTATGTCATGTTACTTTTGCTGGACATATCCTGTACCTTTGATAGTATGTGGTGGCCGAATGTTCTACAGCAGCTACAAAGGTTGAAGGTCCCCAGTAACTTGTCCTAATGAGAAGTTACCAAGAGGATCAAAGGGTACTGGCACTGTTACTGATACTTGGTGGGGGGAACTAGTCCGGCAAGTGGGCCTATAGTGGTCCTTTTTGCGAAACCCTGACAGCTACCTTTAAGGTTGCAGCCGCATACTTGCCAGGGTGGGAATGTCACGATCCATTCCCTGGGGCCACCTAGAAATGAAAAGTAACCGACCCAGGTGAGAATCGAACCCACCACGTTCAGAACCAGGCACTTTGAGACCCATGTCCTAATATGCTCGGCCATCCCGTCCTCAGATCCAAGAGAAAGGATCTGAGGTAATTTCAAGAGGTCTCTTCCACTCTACTGAGGTAAACCAGACTGTATATCTATCATGGAAGACCATTTTTCGCAGCTAATAAGCAAGGATAACTATCTGTACGACGAAGTATTTTTGTTCGGGTGTAAAGTAATTCGTGGGAATCGATCATTTCAATCTCTTCTAATGAAGAAGAGCAAAGAGTCAGAAAAGAAGTGGTAGTACAGCTCTAGTTCTACCAAAACTCTATGTTGCCGAGAGGTAAAGAAAGATGAAAATAAATACTTTAACACCAATATCAAATATGATCATAACATCAATATATCAAAATTTTTATCACCACAAGCTATATCCCGTGAGACTTAGTCGAGGTCTCAATGTGGCCCGCAGGTCAACATGTTTGGAGAACTCTGAGCTATACTAACTTATTCAAAAATTTAACTTTTTTTTTAATTTAAAATTAACATGAGAAGGAGTTGATCAGGGGTGCGGTCAAATAAATACTAAATTATACAAATAGTATTATTTAATTATTGCCGACGTTTTGACCCACTTTGCAGGTCTTCATCAGGGCGTAGGATGTAGCACTGCGGGAGGCAGTTGAAACACCCAGTGTCCTACGCTCTGATGAAGACCTGCAAAGTGGATCGAAACATCAGCAAAAATTAAATAATACTATTTGTATAATTTAGTATTTATTTGACCGCACCCCTCGATCAACTCCTCATATTATATCACGGTCAACCATCTCTATATCATCATAAAATTAACATGAGTCATTAAATATTGGGGTTGAAAAAATACGACTGTCAACCATTAATATGGTTTTCAAATTATTAATCATTAAATTATAGATTAATTAAAATAATTGAAATTCAGGACAACAGGAATATCTAGAATGGAAGAATATAGACTAGAAAATACTTTTAACATGCACAATTGATAATATTTATGTTTTGCTGAATAATTCCTTTAAAACAACCTTAAATAATTTACAATTGTGGGTAAATGGTTGAGTGTCGTGAATAATGAAGAGAAAAATAGTTGGGGTGATCAGTCAAATAAGAAGGCAAAAATAAATGATAATATTTATTTTGACATTTGTCGACGTTTCAACCTGAAGTTCAGGCCATCATCAGGGCTAAGAAAAGAACCAGATAACAAGGTATGAGAAACATAAGTAGTGTAAAAAAAAAAAAAATAAATAAAGTATGCATTATACTTTAATTTTTTTTTTTTTACCTACACTACTTATGTTTCTCATAAATTCAGAAATAAATTTCTCTGAACTTCAGGTCGAAACATTGGCAAATGTCAAAATAAATATTATCATTTATTTTTGCCTTCTTATTTGACTGATCACCCCAACTATTCTTCTCTTCATTAAATAATTTACCTTTGATTTTTTCAGATATCGATGTTGCCTCATGCTCGGTGTAATGAGGTACAGGTGGAGGAGACGGCACCCTCAGCCTGAAAATATTATAAAATGAGAACAGATCAGTTGGACGGAAATGAAATAAAAATTCTAAGAGAAAGCAGAGAGTAGATGACGTTACCTTTCTTTTTCAACTCTGTCTCGATGCCTTTGTTCCCTTTGGAGCTGTCGTTGCTTACATTCCCATTCATACTGATCATCCCGCGCTTGTGCGAAATCTACATGGAGTCTACCAGTATTTGAAGCATCAGTTTTGTTGTCTATCCTCATTCTGTATCCTAATTAAGTATGATTGTTAAAGAAGCACACAGATTCAAATGATACATTTAAATGCAAAGTTTTAAGTAAATTATTAAATAAAACAACTAATTAGAGATACTGACAAGAAGATAATTTTAAAATCATACAGATAAATACCATATGAGTAAAAAAATATACCTATATTTGCAGATTTTAAGCATATCATATTATTACTAAACTCTTTGTATAAATTTCTAAAGCAGGCTTTGATTTAGGGGTAGAAGTGAAAATTTCATTCTGAGATGTGTTTGCATTATTAATCTACTAGTCACTAAGCTTTGCCAGCTTCCATTCCTTTTTCTAGTTTCTGAGAACTTTTTAAAAAGTATTTTCCAGCATACAAGTAAGTAAGATGAATTATTAAAGATCAACTTCAGTTATGTAAATTAAATATTACTTATTAATATTAATACAATATTATTTAGTAATATTGTAGTCAATAGTTCACTTAAACATATGAATAAATCACATACCGGAAAAGAACAGAGCAGCATCAACAGATGATTCGTGAACAAATCGGATATGGCAAAACTTCTTTGTACTGAGCCTTACAGTTAACATTTCTCCGCATCGAATAAAAATTTCTCTGATGATTTCCTCTGCAAAGAATTAAATAAAAATTTCAATTAAAAAAAAAATAATAATTTGTTATATATATATTTTAAATATGACTTTAAAATTTCAAAGTATGAAAGAAACATAACTTCTAAAGTTGATAAATTTGGAAAAGCGCAGAATGGTCAAAATTTTGAAATTTAGCTATATATTTAATTTATTCTGTTGGAAAAAATTATTGAATATGATAACAAATCTAAAACATAATATATAAAATATAATATGAAATCCTATTTTTGGACTCTGCAGTCCCTATAGATTTCTAAAATTAAAATAACTGAAAAATTTCAGGTTACAGGAATTTTCTTTCTCTTGAGGATATTCATACTCTATAACAAACGGCCTTCCACCTCCTGAAAGATGATAGGGAAGTCTCATCTAAACGTATTATAGAGGTTGAATTTGTTCATTCATCACTGTCATAATATTGACACGTCCAATAAGGAACATGTTATAAACACATTTCTAGTTCATTCAAAAAGTAAAAAGTAGTGTTTTGTGTCAATTCAAAATTAAAGAAGTATGATTTTATTTTGACTGTCAATTTCCAGTCTGTACTTAGGTCATATATTAATGTCTAGCTTTAACACAATAAAAGAGAACATTTGAAATCAACATAATAAATTCATTCTCAACCCTTTTAGTTTAGGCTTTGCTTGATAACCCCATTCCTAGTTAACAATATTGTTCAGACCTTTTATTAAATGATAAAGAAATTTTTAAATGTGCATAAAGCAAAAATAGTCACTTTTGAATGATAGATTTGCTTTTAAAATTATGATTTCCAAACTTTGACATAAAACGGTTCCTATCGTGGGATATGTTTTTCTAAGCTAATTCATTTTTGAACCAAGCAAAACTTGCAAAGCAGCCTTTATGAGTCAAATTATATTTTGTTATTGTTATAGTTATAGCAAGTACTGCATTATTGCTAAATAATGTCTTAGCTAATTAATACTATATCATGAGTGTTAAATATTCAGGATGCAGTCATTATAAGGTTTTTATTTATTATTATCATTATAAACATGTGGGTCATCATCAGGGCGTGGTTCGAGCATTGAAGATATTCAAGTACCCTGATGATGATGACCCACATGTTTGGGACGAAACGTCGGCACTAATAAAAATCTTATAATGACTGCGTCCTGAATATTTATCACCCACGATATGTAGAACAGTCGACTAACTTCCTTCAATATTATTACTACAGTTCTTTCTCATTTTTTAGATCTAACAACAAAATATTTTCGCTAATTATAATGTACTACTGTATAGTATACGTCCTAGGTGAGGAATCTTTTCATCATTAGGAGCAGCAGTAAGTTTTGACATTGATAATGGAGGCCGCAATATTTTTTTATATTTTAATGTTGCTCTTTTTATTTATCTGTACAAATTACACACATATATTCAACTTAATTTTCAAATTTTATTAATCTTAATAATTAAATTTTAATTAATTTCATCACAAGATTAATAATGAACATGCAAAAACTGATGGGGATTGCATTCAGCCTCTGAGTCCACAGCTACCTCACAGAGGCTACATGCAGCCTCGAGGTAATTAAAATTCCAATAATTTTTTCATTAAATAGAGCACATAGAATGTTCTTTATTTCTATAATGCTTCATGTCTTTTCAACATTATTTAAATGTAAGATAATTTACGATTGATGATATTGGTACAACATACTGGACGTAAACCAATCTCTAGAAGTGAGTGAAGTCATATGACTCTCAACCATCAGTCACGATATTATTATCAATAAGCCTGATACCGCAACTTTGAAAATTAATTTCTTTGGAACCGATAATCCTAGAATATTTTAGTTTACACTTAAATGTTTTTCAATAGATGGTGAATAATAAAAAAATAGAATAAATAAATAAGTAATAGTATCTGTGTATCCCATTAGGCATTTCCTATTTTTGTTAATTTAATAAAAATAATATTTATTATAACAAAGCTAACCAGAGGTGTTTTCAGCCAATCCACCGACAAATATTGTTTTGCATCCTGGTGGCCGCTCTCTTGTCGTTGGGAGGGGAGATCCAGGTGGCGGAGGAATAAGAGTCACTGATTTTAGCTGGATCACTTCCTTAACTACACCTCCATCAACAAGACCAGGAGCCACCATTCCAAACTAGAAATCATCACTGATTTATTATTTTGTTCAAGAAGGTTTATAATTTAATGAAATTTAGAATTTTTATTACTTTAGTTATTGAGCATAAAATAAATAAGGCCAACTAATGAATCAAAGGATAAAAAATAATTTTGAATATAATAGCTACTTTAAGACAATATGGCAATAGAAGAAAAATAAATTAATGTTAAAAATATAAAACCAAGAGAAGAAAATTTATAGTAGGGCTAATTTAAATTGTCAAAAAGAGAAATTATTAATGAAAATCAATAATAATTTATTTTTCAAAGAGCAATGTAACACTTTTTTTTTTTTAAAAAAAGAAGAAAATTATAGCAGATAGAACTCGTTGAGGTGATTAAAATTTGAAATACTTGTTTAGATCCATTATGGAACATACTTGAGGTATCATCATATTAGGATCCATCAAAGGCATTCCCATGACTTGGTATGGCATCGGAGGTGGTATGATTCCGCCCCAGACGGGGGCCATTTCATTGCTGTCACTGTCAACCTCGCTCTTTTCCACTTCCCTGTAATGTGCAAATTGACAGTTAGTAATTAGTACTATATCTATTAATATATATTAATTAAAATTAAAATTTTCAATTAGTAATAGTTTAAATAACATAATTAACATTTAAGTTCGGTAAATATTAACAATTTACAATAGAAGATATATAACTGGCCATTCATAAAATCAAGATGATTGTGAGGGATTTGTTCAGACACAAAGACACAATCATTAAGGTAGGTTTCTCAGATTAAGAATCAGAAGGCCTCAAGCAACGAGAGAAGAATAACTGAGAAAATAAAGGATATTTTGAGACAGGAAGATCCTACGTGATTGAAACAATAAACAGCATACAATCTGAGGGTGTTCACCTTTAACATCGCAGGAAAAGCACTAGTTTACAAACTGAGTGTTTACATCCATACTTTGTAAGAAGAAAGGTTACAGATGAGGGCTGTTCAGGCACTGCATATAGGAGACCACCAATGGAAAGTATTCACCTCCTAAATCAGTGGAGGACAGAAGTACGATTAGGGAGTATTTGAACTCAAATTTGTAATCGGAGTAGAAAGGGACAGGCTTTGTTCCTTATTACTTCTGGCATTAATGTATAGGAAATTAGATAAAAGACCCATGAGAGATGGTAGAATTAACTGTAACCATTCCAGTTTCATCGATATCTTAGGTCCTTGTACACATTCTAGTTCCGAACAGCTACAACTGAGCCGATAATGGCTGGGTGACTCCAAGCAGCCATAATCCATAGATTTAGACCGATTCATCAGTCATATTGGCCACAAAGGGATTGGCTATAGTATATATATATATATATTTTTTTTGCTTTCTCTGGTTACCCCTTACTTCGCCATATGAGTTCTTCTTCTAGAAGTAAAACCAAATCTATTCTAACCAGAGTGATAAGATAAAGATTTATCCCATGCGTTCGCCACTTAGTAAATTTAAAATTTTAAAATTTTAACTAAAATCAAACCTCTAAACCATTCCTAAGACACTCAAGCCAGTTTCGAACCGGTGGTGCTAGACTCGAGAAGTGGGTAAACCTTTAATACGCTTGGCCATCAAGGTCTATGACTATGGATCCTAGGTATTCTGCTGCTGTGAGGTTATATGACCCCCTTCAGACCATCTATACCCCACAAGCAATACACATCTGTAAGAAGACCATATCGCATAGCCAAATATATAAAAGATCTATGGTGCCAAAAAAATAACCCTCATCAGTTGACAATAAATCTAATTATTTTAAATAAATGGTAAATTTATTACTGTTTTGATTTTTGTTATTCTTGAACACATCTTAAGAAATCATATCCTTGATTATTTATTAAAATCAACTATTATTATTATGATTTTCATTCCAATCCCAAAGTATACCATGAAATTAATCTCGGTACATCAATGGTGACATAATAAAATTATAAATCAATAAAATTATTTGTGAACCGAGTATTACAAAAGTTCTCAAAATACATATAAAAAAAAATCTCTAATCTCATTTCTGCCAACGTGTTAGCAACTTTTACATTCCCTCAGAATAGAATTTACCATCTTTAGAATTTATGAACTCCAAAAATGCATTTTCTAATTCCCTTTGTCCATTAAATTTTTTGTCACATAATTAGTGGTTCAGGTGTCTGAAAAAATGATAATCCATAGGTGAGAGGTCTGGAGAGTAAGGCGGATGTGGCTGAGTTTCATATCCAAGCTCCAACTGTTTTTGTGACCGGACGTTGTCATGTGACAAAATGAGCACCTTCCGATTGACCAAAGATGGCTTCATTATTGCCAATTTCTGATGCATTGCATTAATTTGGTTAAAATACGATTCGGCATTGATGTTTTCTGTAGGATTTAAGAAGCTATAGTGTATTAAACCAAATCAAGCCCACCAAATAGTAACCATCACCTTTTTTTGATGAGTTGGGGGTTTTGGAAAGAGTTCTGCTGCTTCTCCTTTGTCAAGCCACTGTCCAGAACATCTGCTGTTATCGTAAAGTATCCACTTTTCATCACAAGTAACAATTCTGGACAGAGAAGGGTCATTTTTGTTTTGGCAGTCGTTTAATGAGTGTGGAATCCAACTTTCAAGCTTTTTTACTTTTCCAATCGCCTTGAGATGATTATCGATAGTCAATTTGCTAAGGTTAAGTTTTCCTGCAAGTTCTCGAACAGTTGTTATGGGGTTTTCTTCCACCACAGCCTACAGAACATCATCATCAAGAGAGGAGGTCCTTCTACATCTCCAGGACCTTTGTATTCAAGGCTCAAGTCTCCCTCACAAAATTTTATGAACCCTTGAATAGTACACTCATTAATGCTGCTCTCGCTCTAGACTTGATTGATGTTTCTGCTGTCTGGGCCATATTCTGTCTGAGTTTAAACTCGTAAAACAAAATAATACAAAAATCACGCATTGACATCTTATTAAAGACTGAATTATTCCTAAGCAGCAAAATGCTGCAGAGGTAAACAAACATTATAGTTTGTTGGAAGAGGATTAATAAGAGTTGATATTCATACAAATTAATAATCCAGTAAACGTAAATAGTTTGTTATATAGAGGGGTATGTTTAAAAAAGCTCAAAATCCAGCATTATTTTCCAGACAACCCAATAATATAGGTTAACTCTTTTTTGCGAATAACCCTTCATCATAGATACTACAAAATAAATAATTCTTTTTATTGATTTTAAATATTTTAATTTACTTAATGTATTTATGTAATACAGTAATGTAGTACAGTTGTAAATGTAATAAAGAAATAAAAAAAAATAAAATAAAAAATATTTTAGTTATTTAAAATGAGTAAAGAAAGAAAGAGGAAAAATTATAAATATTAATAAAAAATAAAAAAATCATTTGCTTACTAGTTATAAAGCTCTTATACCAAATATCTCCTAACATAACAACAGTACACTTTGTTTAATGGCAACCAATTGGTTTTGGATCATATCAATAATATACTTCTCCATATTGAAAATAAAATCAAAACACAATATACTGACTTGGTATCTTTGGATCTTTCCTTGCTTCTATCCTGCCTAGGTCGACCTTCTCTTTCTCGCCTTCTTTCTCTTTCTTTATCACTGTCTTTGTTAAACTGACTAGAACTGGCTAAACCTCTTTCATCTATGTCTCCACCTTATGTAGAAAAAATATAATTTTATTGTTATTGTTATTAATCTGAGAAAATATATAGATATCTAGAAATAATTGACTATATGAAAAATTTAAAAAGCAACTAAACTTAATGTTTGTATTTCTTCCTTTTTTTCAATCAGAAGTCTTGATAAGTGGGGAGCATTTAAGAATAATAACAGAACAAATCATTTGTGTTCATTTTATTAAAAATACAATATTTTCTTATTAAAAAATCTTCATTAAAAAAAATGATGTCATTACAAGAAAAAAAAATATCATGTAGGAAACTAGGGTTGACAGACAATTTCCTGCTGATAAATATTGTGTTCTTTTAATCACGACATCAAAATCCAAATATAGCAGTCAGCAATATTGATTGCTATAAAACAATTGTGGTGCAAGGCGTGAGTCCTAAAACCAAGGCTCATAGAATAACAATGGTCTGCAAATATTAATCACAGTTTAATTTAATTACCCTGTAAATAAACTATGTAAAAAAAATCAGATTTTTTTTTATTTAATGCCCAATTGAGAAAAACAATAAGAGATATAAATAATAAGACTGAGATTTTAAACTGTGATTAATGATTTCAGTATGTTAAAACAAAGAAATAGTTTAGGAACTAAATGAAGAAGTCAGTGCGACCTGGTGTTAAAAAGTTTAGACAGTCTTGGTATGGAAGATTAAGAGACAAAAAGACTGAAATTCTCTTATCTTAATTAACCACATACATATTCTGGATAAAAAATTGCAAAAGTATATAACAATACAATACTGAACAATCAACATCAGATTCCTAATATAATATCAAACATAACAGTTATTTAAAGGTTTGTATCACTCAAATAAGTTGGAAATTAATCATCTATTTCAGCAAAACAAAAATAGATACCTGAGATAGGCATAGGAGGTTTATTTTTGTTAGTATTGAATTCGAGTGGTGCATCATTTAGGCCTGGGTTGACTAGTTGTTGTTCAGGCATGACTGGCATATGAGGAAACCCAGGCATCATACTGGGCATCATCGGTCCGCCCATCATTCCGCTGTGCATCAGACCACTCATCATTTGGCCCTGCCCCTGAGGCATACCTGAAATGATTGAGAAATGATAATGGTTTTATTAACAATCGGTCCCTAAATACATTTATAAATGCATGTCAAAAGAATTTTAACTTAATTAAAAAATAATCAAAATACAGTTAAAATATATTTAAACAGATTTACCCATTGCAAGTGGTCCTCCTTGAAAGTTAAAGGCCATTGTAACTTTTAAAAGTTTTGAAAACCAACACAGTTTAACTAATCAATACATCACTTACAGTCTTATTGGTTTCATGACTATAACCTTTGTTTAAGCATACATCAATCTTGTTACCAAAATACTGTAGACAGTTCTACCAGTGTTGCTAAAAATAGACTGAACTGAGCATGTCAATTTTTCAAAACAACACTAACTTGATATAAACAATTTTAAATCTTCAGCAATAAAGTAATATATTTCACAGAGCTTTTAGTTAAGTTACTTTATTTATTATTTTATAGAAAAAGGCCACGTATGACGAACGCTGGGCATATGGATTTTTTTTTCGATTTCGGATTCTAACATCTTGAACCTTAATAAAATCGAGGGGGGTTATTTTATTTATTTATTCATTTTTTGATGGAGTATAGAGGTTCATTATTGCAGATACTATAATAAAAATCAATAGCACTTTTTCATCAACATACCAAGGATTAGATTTGAATAATACATTTATATATTTCATGGACCACTGAGATGTATAGGGAGATTCAGAAAATGAATTCGAAACACAATATATTTATTTTCAAGCCTAGTACAAGATTTTAATTGCAATTTTTCATTTATCTACAGAAATTAAGCTCAATCGTTTTGATCGAGTACTTACTCGATGTTTGAACTTATGCAGACGTTTCTTAAGCCAGATTTAGTATGACTTTTCCTCACGAATTTCAAAAGCGGTTATATCTATTGAGTATTTTAAAGAAATGGTCTATTTCTAATTATCTGTAAAATCCATTGTTAAAAAGCATGTTATCTCTACATGGATAGATTAAACAAATCATGAGATTATTGATGATTTATCAAGAAGGATTGAATCTTCCAATGAAGCAATGAATCAATGATAGAGATAAGGAGCACTAATTAAACCTGATTTACCGATTCTATACAATCCTACGATATCTCATTTTAGAAGAATAAATAAATACTTCAAAGAATAAACATTTTGCCATTGTATTTTTTCATGACCATGAACTTATTAAGTAGTGATTTTTTATGGATTGTTTTGGTTTTGCTATCCCTATCTGTACAGAATCTTTTGATTTATGGTAAAATTGTTCTGGGTGGCACTCGACACACTTGAGAAGGCACCAATTTGAGAAGAGTTATAGAATTCGAGGAACAAAGGTTTCAAGAATTCAGAATCGGAAAATCAAGCTGATCATTTTTAATATGAAATGATTCGCAACTTATATTTCAACATTTTCTTATTTTAAGCCGATGGTCAAAATCACTAGCGGATCCAGGATTTAATTTTGAGGGGGGCTTCAGCCCGAAAGCTTTTTTTTTTTTCATAAAAATGACGATAATTACTTTAGAAAAACAGAAAGAAACTAACTACCTATATGCAATGGTGTTTAAGTTATTCCTAAAGTCCTTTTAAATGTAATTACACGAACAATAATACTTTAAGAGGTATTTTTAGAATTTTTTTTCCATAAAAAATGGTTATATTTTACCAATTTGGGGAGGGGAGGCTTCAGTCCGAAAGCTTCTCCCTCCTCCCCCCGCCCCCCCCCCCCGTAGATCCGCCCGTGGTCAAAATGGAATAGACCCTATCGTCAATTATACAAGAAGGCAAAAATCTTTCATGCTCAGTTAACATCGAATTAGATAATGTACAAATGAATAAAGAAAAGCTTTTTATTATGAGACACCAAGATTTTCGAAATTTAGTTCGTTTTGAGATTACGCGAGTCTTAAATTGTTTATAATGAGGTGGAGGTTGATTTCATTGATTGAGCTGAAAATCAAATTTCGTATAAAGACCATTCTTGTTTGCATAAGAAAGCGAAATAATGTGCCAAAACGTAGAAAAATAACAAGTTGTGATAAAAAGGTAGGTATGTTATTTTGGGATGCACTTTATTATATTGAATATAATTTACAATATTTTTATATAGATCGAGTACCAGTAAAATAGCTTTAGATACTAATAACTACGATACTGTGCACTATGATAAAGAAAATGAATCTACAAGTGTATGTAATGATGAAACGTCAGATCCCAAAGGTTCAACATGAAAGGACTTCCAAGATTCATAAGACGCTGCTGAAGCACATTGGATAACAGTCCAGTTTGGTCAGATATTTGCCAACAATGGTCAGGGCAATTTCTTTATCAGATTACTCGGAGAATCGTCTGTAAATTTATGATAAGTAACCATTTTCATTATTGCTATTGCTCTTATTAGAATGGTATCTGTAGATTCATCACATTCCTTATTCCTCATGAAAAAATCATGCCAACAATCTTTTGATGTTCGGAAATTTTCAGGGCAGACATGTCAATCTCTTTTATAATAGAGGAATTCCATGACACATCGTCTATATTAATTTCAAGGAAGGAGGGATGATCAAGGATAATTTCTGTATTGAACAAGGGAATCACATGATCCCTCAACAAATCTTTTTCAAGCCATTGTTTTTTAAATGACAGTGTACACAGAGGAATTTGTAGTCATTTCATGTGGAGAGGAGATGAGTGCAGTAGTCTCCATCATGCATTACACAGATAGGCATTCCCAGTCCTTTTTCTTATCACGTGCTACTACCACTTCTACATGGTGTTCCCCTGGATGGAAATCACTGACAACAGATGGGGTCCACCACACAAGTTGTGCTTGAGCTGAGCCTTAATGGCATAGGGTTTATAAAAATATTTCTGATCAACCCAACATCCCATTGTATAAAATAGCCATTAGAGAGATTGGAGATGGTGCATATATTGTTGTTAAACTACTCCATACTACTAGGAACACATTAAATTCTTATATTAATGAATTCACTTCATCCGAAGAAGACTCATGTCTTGAGTTTTTTACTGTTTCATATCACCCATTAAACTTAGTAGTAAAAAATGTACAGGTGGCACCTTGAGGAGATTGAAGGACTTTTTGTTAGTGAAAACAAAGAGGTAGGGGTTAGACATCTCAGGCCAGGGCAGTTGCCTAACCTATACTATTGTCTACTCCAGGAACTAATAAGTTTAATCTTTCTGTTGGTGTCAGATATGAATTCAGCACAAATTCTCCCAATCCATACATCAATTATGAAGCGATGAGACTAACCCAAGAACCAGTAATTAAGACTGCAAGATTCCTAAGCAGCTGGATGGACAAGGTTGTAGAGTCCAAAGAAAAGGTCTCAAAGCAAGGACAGAGTATAGTTACCACAAGTCCACCCTAAATGTTAGCAATTAAGAATCAAAATCGGCAGATAATATTATGGAGCCTCAAGAGAATGTGTAAGCACAGATTATAGATAAGGCTGCTTTATTGGTCTGCAGCTAAGATAGAAGAACTGGTAAACAAGGCTGTTAAACCCAAAAACCAGGTATCAACACAAGGAAATAGTTCAGAAAAAAGACTAACTTCACCTCGGACCTACTGGTACTGGTAGGGGGAACTAGCCCGGCAAGTGGGCCAATCGTGATGGCAAGTGATCCATTTTGCCAAACCCTGACGGCTACCTTGAGGTTGTACTTACTAGAGTGGGAATGTTACGATCCATTTCCCAGGGCTTCCGAGAAATGAAAAGTAACCGACCCAGGTGAGAATCAACGTTCAGAACTGGGCACTCTGAGACTCAGAGGCCATCCCGTCCTCACCTGGAACCTATTTATTTGTTGAAAATAAATCAGACGGGATGAAAGATAAACTGAAGAGTTATTAAGCCTGCAAAGTGGACATAATATTGCAATAGTACCTTGCACAAAGCAAGAAGTAACTTAGTGAGATGAAATAAATAGACGGGAAGCAATCATCTATAATTCAATGGTGTCAGCTATAAAATGCGTGGCTTCATATTGTCTTGGGAAAATGAGGAGAGTCATCCTTGACATTATCATCAAGGTGATAGAGATCTTACCTTGGGAGGAACTGAAAAATGGTCCTAAAAAATTTATTGAAAGCATTCAAATAAATATAATACATGAAAATGTCATAATAACTTATATAATAATAAGAATAAACAAGGAAAATAACTGACATTTTATTATTTAACAAATGTGAGATATATTTCAAATATAATTTATAGCTGAAAGTATTTTATTTTCAAATATATGTGGCACCAAGAAATATCTTAAGATCAAGAAAATTGATAAAATTATAATTTATTAGACAAATTGTTGTTCAGGTTTAAATTAAGAAAATATAACAAGTTATTCACATTTATAGTAACAAAAATTTAAATGATTCATTTAGACAATTAGTAATTAAATAATAAAAATTAACAATTCACATTTTTTTTCTTTAGAAAATAGAAGAAAGAAAATAATGTATTTGTTAAACAGTTATAGTCATTTAATTACGAACAATAGTGCAAGATGGAAATTTAACTCAGTACCAATACCAGCGTATACTTATTCTATCTATAAAAAATTGTCTTATATATTTTTTATCTCTTATAAAAAGGAAACAGAGAAAACTACTTTTGATAACTATTTTACAAATAAGTAGACTACACGTTTAAGACACTTTACAGTTGAAATATAAGTTCTAATTACTCTGTCAATACAGCTAATATATAACTTCAGTCAATTTATACTAAGAGTTCACTCACAGACCAGTTGGGCAGTTAGGGTTATCTTTTTATTTTACTAGTCATTTACTTAATTACTTCTGTATAATGCACAAAATCAATTTAGTAACAATCAAAATGCTATTTCGAATCTCTAAATAATTTTTGGAAGAATCATCTTACCAACTATGAGGAACAATTTAAATTAATATAAATGAAAGTAAAACAAATTAATAGTTAATACTTTTGCCACCTAAAAGTAAAGGAGATTTGACTTTATCATTACAAATAATATTAAAAAAGTAAGTTAAGATATAAAACGGAATGCATTATAGCTTTGGCACAAATATAAAGCTTCATCTTGAAACTAAAAAATCAAAACAATAACGATAAAAACATCACATAACATACAATAAAATATAAAATAAATAACTGTGATCAATAAGACAAACAGTATAAAAGTCAATAACTAAAATTAAGTAATATGGAAGGAAGCATGTTCTATAATAATCATAATAATAAAAAATACAAGTCATTAGTTTATAACAAATATACAATTAGGAATATACATATATAAGTGCATATAATGCAACCTGAAAGAACAGGCATATACACAGTTATGTACAGTTCTCATGTCACCTTATGACAATCGTTTTAATATCTATGAAATCTAATTCTCGCTATGTCACCTTGCTGTCTAATTCATGTTTGTTTATGCTTGCTGCAATATCTCGTACGGATCTCTTGTCCCCTTCTAGAAAACAGATGGAGGTAGGTTATATCTTTTAGGTGATTATAAAAAACGAACAATTCAATTTACTATCTTATAGATATATAAATTCTAATTGATTTTGAAACAGAAATAGTAAAAAACCAAAAAGATAAGACATAGATACGTATGGTATACCTGATAATATTGAAGGAGTATCAGGAGAGTCAGGGGTATTAGCGGCTGTTGATGCCTCACTGCAGATATCTGTTGAATAAATCCATACAATAATTTTACTAAATAAAACCGCAGTAAAAAATTAAATTGAGAAGGTAAAAATAATTTTGTGAGTGTTTTAACAATAATCTGCAGACAAGCGCTTTTCGACAAAATTTCTGATTTACAAACAAAAATGAATTTGGTGTCTATAAAAAGTCAGTCAGTTAAAATATCTGACCTTTCCTTGGCATTACTAATATTTCCTGCTCCACTCCAAATTAAGAGTGAGAAAAAATATTTTTTATGAAAATATTCATTAAACGATTGACTGTATGGTACAAATGATGCATCAACTAACAAAAAGGGATAATTCCATTTAATTTTTATTTAGAAATAAATTTATAAAATGCATAATATAAATATATATACAGAATTTAATCTAATATACAAGATTTTACGATTACAACTCTGTACTCCCAACCGATGCTCCCTTGGTCCATAGTGTACCCGGTGTTACTCTGTACTCCGGAGGTAAAGGACACCGTGTCCATTTTTTTATTAAATAATATAGTAATTAAGAAACAAATTTTAATAGCTCAAAGTTATGGAACAAATACAAAAATGTGCCATTGCGTCCTTTACCACTGGGGAAAAGAACAAAACTTTCCTTTATTTTTCCTATGAAAATCTCTGATTTTTCATTATTCTATTGAATTCACAGTTAAAATAATACCACAAATTCAATGGAAATGTTTTTAAGAGCCAAATATAAAAATAATTAACCATAAAAATTACATTCCCATTAATAATTAAAAAAACAATTACTACAACTTATGTAATAAGCGTTGAATTTATTTACAGAATTTAAATAATGCGAGGCAATGATCACATACCAGATTTATCTATCGTAGACCAGGGCCTTGGCTTTGTAATACTGCTACTCATTTCACTAGCTGTGCTCTGGAAATAAAAATATTTTATTAATATCGAACAGTAAAAATAGGTCGGTGACATTACTATTAAATATTTAAATTAACCTAATTTCACTTTAGCATTAAAATAATTTTTCTGTATGAACTAACATTACTTTCTCTAAGATTTTGAAGTTTCAAAAGCTGCCCAGAGAGTAAAGGAAACAGAGCAAGTTAGAAATAAATTTATCACCTTAACTTAGACATAGTTATTTATATTTAACTCTCTCAATAAATACACAGATTAAAAAGTTTTTTAACTTCCAAACTGTTCTGAATTATATCAGTATGTTAATGGAAAATTTTATGGTGATAAGAACAAATTAATTATTTATTTGTTATAAAGATGTATTACATATATTCTCCTCCTATATTTTTATGAATACAAAAAAAGGTATATGATATCTGTTTATCTAGAGTAGAAAACGAAGTATTAATGTTACCTATTTACTAAGTGTAAATAAGTGTGTAATGTGTAACGAGGAGTGAACAAAAAATATTCTGTAATCTTGGTGGTTTAATGTGATTGAGGCTGTATATCGCTATGTCACTGATTGTCCTATTTTAAAAGGATATAGTCAAGTATTTCAAGAAAAAAAAATAATAAGCCGTAATGAACTTATAACTTTCATATTTTTCTTGATATCAATGACAATACGCACCTGATTATCAGTAGAATCTAAATCTTCAGAGTCGGGGAACCTGAACAATAAAAATTAAATATATTTCTGTCCCATGGACCTAAATTTTGATTTTTTAAAACATACAATAATAGTCAATTCATTGATTAATGTTGCACATTTAATATTTATGTCATAAATCAGTCAGGATTGATAAAATATACATTGAAGGAAGTTAGTCGACTGTTATCTTGGATGATAAATAGCCAGGAAACAGCCATTTTAAGATTTTTATTGTTGCTAACGTTTCAACCAAAACAAGTGTTGTACAGTATTTGAATATCTCCAGCACAGGTAACATGCCTTGATGATGACCCACATGTTTGGGATAAAATGTTGGCAAAAATAAACATCTTAAAATGACTGCGTTCTGACTATTTATAACTATTTGTAACCATGATACTGCTTATGTATCTGTCAACAATTTATATTAAGTTTAACTAGAAAATTCCTATCAATTATTTAACCACAGAACCATCGGATAAGAGGGTTTCATTATGAAAAAAAAGAAATAAGTATATAAAAATTGCCATTCTTCTGACATACATATCCTTTACCAATATAAAATCAGTAAATTAAATTCTCAATTCCTCTTTTGGACCAAGTTCACATCAATCACAATATAGATGGGATTCTGAAAGCAGATATTGTTCACTGATTCATATAATCTGAGATCTCAATCCCAGTTGCAGAGGATATTAGAATTTTTATTTATTATTATTATAATCATTACTTATTTAATTAGATGATGATTGAGCTTCATCAAGTGGTAAACAAACCTCCACGGTGCCATGTCAGCGGAGATGGATGCTTTTCTTCATCAAATTTAAAAAAAGATCCCGCTTCAATGCCAAGTCCACATGATGGTTATTTTATCACACGATGGAGGCCATGACGGCTGAGCATGAGATTAAGTGTTGCTCTTGCTTTATCATTCTTCAGTCTAGCAGCAGTCAGCAATGGTTCAAATCCGGCCTCGGTGGGTAGGTTGAAATTTATTTTGTGAATCATCCCTGGAATGAATCTCAACCTTCCCATTATGGTTATAATAGGTTTGATTGTAGCTCAAGAACAATTCCCATCCCATTTACCTGTATGCCAGAAACACAGGTATAACCTGAGAAAAAAAAATGTATCACTCAATGAAGCTTCATTAATTGATGAAGTATCCCTCCTTGATAAGGTCCTGATCATACCTAAATATGACTAATCGTACATGATTTGTATCTTTAGAAAGCTCATTTCACAACTGCAGTGTCATTTATAAAACAAGCTTGTTTTTTTCATAACAAGCCATGGACCATGGGCCTAAAAAGTTTGGAGACCTCAGACCTAATCCAATTGAAATATTCTATAATGTGGAACTGGCAGCCAATGATTACTATTCCATCTAGACTATGACTGATGTGATGTTTCCTCACCTGCCGTGAATGATATAGTAGGAAGAATTTAAAAAAAGAAAAAAGTCAGTTACGAGCTTATAAAATGAGATTGATTTTCTATTTCTATATTCCACCATCTGACAAACATATCTTAGATTTACAATATAAAGTGAATCATCATTATGTCATAACAAAAATGTCAAATTCCAACTTTTCAGGAAAAAAATTATGCTCGCTTTCAAGAGATCGAAGTACTTTACTATCGAGTAGGAAAAATTATTGTGTATACAATTTGTGATAAAATAAAATAGCCTTCATTCAAAATACTATGTACTTATATAGTGTGACAATTTTGTTCAATACAACAAAGATAGGGTCAATATAAATTACTTGTTTATTAGAGATTATTAAACAGTCAAAATAATAACTTTAGCAATATGATAATTGTAATTAAATTAAGTTCATAAATTGGCTTCAATATCCTATGATATACCTTAATTTCAAGTAAATAACTTATCATTACTTACGAATTCGGGTGATTGGGTCGAGAAGGAGCTCTAGTCTTGAGACGTTTTGGTCGACCTTTGACAAGGTGTTGCAGCCGCTGACCGGCACCTTCACACACCGAGTCCAAAGAATCTGTAATAGATTGGTCTACATAACACATTAAATTGTATTAGTTAACAATGACAAAATCAGATGTAATTATATTATAATTCAGAAGAAAAAAAAAAAAAAAAAATGAAACAACTGAACTTCAACAAAACAAAAGTTTCAAATATAAATATGTATGTGAATTTAACTCCGTAATCTAGAACTAACATTAGATATAAATAACATCATAATTTTATCAATTTGACTATAGTTGCTAAAATTCCTATATAGATTTAAAAAAATAAATTAATACCTTGAGGAGAGTTGTTTATAGAGGGCAGGAGATCTGGAATGTGTTCAGCGCTGACTGTATCCACAACAGAGTTAGGCCGTAACTTTCTACTGTGCAGGGACTTCCTCCTATTTATTAACTGAGGTGTTGCCTACACAATCATAAGAGAATAAAACATGTTTACAAATTTATAATAGACCATATGTCCTTCCAGTAGTAACGTAAACTACAAGATTTAAAATGAGCTAAACACTAAAATTCTCTAAGAGTTGAGAAAAGTTCTACTAGAGGTGAAAAGAAATGAACACTCAAGTTATTCTGAAGGAACACTAACAAATATTTTTGATTAATTAAGTAAATTATATATTTTTTTATTATTATTATTTTATAATATATTTGCAATACTTCAGACAATCAGTAAAATTATAGTAAATAATAACTTATTTTTATAATTACAACTGAAATTCGAGATGACCAATCGCTGCCAGAAGTGAAGACACTTAAAGAAGCACTTGAAATAGTATACAAAAATGGAAAGAAGGACGTGTGGCCAATGAAAGCAAAACTAAATACCTAAAACTTTCATCAGCAGCAAGTAGAAGATCCTGCAGTGACATAAAAATAAGGAATTTTATGTTTCAATATGTACCCACATTTTTGTATCTCTGTTCTGCCATAAATAGTGAAAATTTAATCAACAACAGAATAATGGCTGGTAATAGAGGCTACTATGCAAACCTTAAACTTCTCAAGTCTCCAAAAGTCAAAAGCTATAAAATTAAGCTACATAAAACTCTTACAAGACTAGTAGTCACCTATGGAGCGAAAACCTGGTGTTTGTCGCAAGAGGATTGCCATAAACTAAAAGAATTTGAAAAAAAAAAGATAATAAGAAGGATTAACAGTGCTAAAAGAATTAATGGTGAATGAAAAATTAAGAGAAACAATGAAATCAAGGCTATAGTAGAGAATAATAATATTTTAATGTATGATAATGTTTACAATTATCATAAGGCAAGTAGGCTGAGATGGACAGGACATGTGGTCAGAATGGAAAATGAAGGTGTAGAAGAAAATACTGGAAGTGTATTTCAGTGGGAAGAGAAAAAGAGGAAGGCCGAGAAGCAGAGAGAAGGATGAAGTGGATATATGTGCGAGAAAAGGACAGATAGAAGTGGAGAACAATAAAGCTGACCGTCCACCGAAAGCGCAGCTGAACTGAGCTGAGTCAGCTTCTAAAACCGAATCAAAAGCTTTTAATGACAGGCCGGCCACCAGATGTGGAGCTGAGCTGAGTGGAGTAGCAAGGGTTAGCTATGGCTCGACTGAGGTTCGGTTTTGAAGTTAAGCTCAGCTTCCTCCACTACACTTACTCACCACTGTGTGGCTTTGTTCATAAGTTTCATCCTTTTTTTCCCGCTTGCTTTCACTACACAACCGTTCAAATTATTTTATTTTGGTTCAGTGTAAAATATGCAATTGATCTGGAAGAATTCTTAATTGAATGTGTAAGGGAAAATATTTGATTTTTCTTTTCAACTCCGACATGATCAACTTTGCTATTTTTTTAAAATGTTACATACGATGTATATATATTTTTTAAAAATGTTTTCCACTTGGTTTCACTGTAAAACCTCTCAAATTATTTTATTTTGATTCAGTGTAAAATATGCAATGGATGTGGAAAAATTATCAATCCAATGTGTAAGAGAAAATTATTCTTTTCAACTCTGACAAGATCAAATTTATTATTATTTTTTTAAATGTTATATATGCTATATATATTTTTTAAGAAATGTTACATGGAATATGAGAAGGGCATTGATGCAAGGCAAGTTGCTGAATGAGCTGAGCTCCACTAAGCAATTTGTTGCCGACCTCCTCTTGCTAGGCTCAGCTCAGCTGCACTTTCAGTGGCAGATCAGCCTAACTCAGGAGGCCAAGGAACATGCTGACAGGTAATGCGGGGTGACCGAGTGGGCTAAAGCGTGTGCACAGCACTATGCTTTGCCTGGCAACTTGATACCTGAAGTTTTGAGGTGAACAAATAATTACAAGTTCAAATCCCAATGTCCGGTAGTTTTAACTTTTAACTCAGCATAATTCCCTGCCCTCTCCCGCTGGCCCAGGAAAAACCCCGTGTAGCCTCTAAAAAGCAAGGAAGGGAAACAAAAAAATAAAAATGTAATGCTGGGGAATACTCCAACCGCTGATGTGTAGCTTAAGTTGACACTACGCACTAACCAGAGGAGTGTCAAGATTCATTTCTCGGGGCCTCAGAGAAAAAAATACTAATTGATGCCTATGAGAATTGAATCCACAACTGGATTTAAATCTATATTTAAAAATGAGGGATTTAGTGTCCACCCCAAAATGGCACTAACAGAATTAAACTACCAGATAGTTAATTATTTTATTTAAAAGAAAGAATCTGAAGGAAAAAAAATACATCAAAACTTACCAAATTCAAATACTCCAGCTTCTGATTGCAATAATAGAACAATCGCACCATTAATTGTGATAAATCATTAAAAAACTATACAATTAAAATATAATATGTAATAATCATTCTTATATTCTTACAATTAAACCTTCATACCATTGCAATGTGGAAAAAGTCAACTTGAAAGAAATATTTGGAAATCATAAATACAAAATAAACACAACAGAACTATGAAAACACAAATTACATTAAATATAATACTTAATAATGAATAAATATTAAATAACAAAAAGTTTTGGATTGCTGTTAAAGATTTCCTAATTTGATAGAGGCACAAGACGGATGCCATTTTGAATGATCTTTACAATCAATGCTTGTTTTCATTAAAATGCCAATATTAGCTTTGTTGTAATTGTTTAGACTTATTCTTCAATTTTTCTTTGACGCAGAAACCATTATCATACCATTTTTATATTTCACCCTGTGATTTAAAAAATATTCAAATAATAAATTTTAAAATTTGTAATTAGTAAAAAAATAAATTTAAATTGGATTTTCAGAAATTTTCTTTTATCTTAAGTTAATAAACTTTTTTATTATGAAAAGAGCATGAAAAATAAATCCCATCTCACGTCTGTAGCTAAAGTGTAATGCGTCTACAGCAATTCCAAAACTTGCTTAGTTTTTAACTAATGCACAGAAAATAAAAAAAAATGCCAATTTTATTTTCAATGATCTACAAAAAATTAATTTCAATCAACACATTTTAATATGTTCCAATAACACAACCTACCAAAGGATGTAGGGGGTCATTAATCTGGCGAGGCATGGTTCGCAGAACATCTGGAGTAGAACTCCTCTTCCCACCCACCTATAATATGACATATCATTAGAATTTCAAAATTTAAGTACACAAAATCATTAATGACTAAGTATATGTATTTTTTTTTGTGTTTATATGAATTACACCAACTGAAATATCTGGTTATTATATCTAGTTGATCAAGTTATATATTTTAATTAAAATCAGAACATTAGAACCAATGTCAACCAATTTTTATGAAACCAAGTGCACAAGTCTCTTATAGGCTAACCAACAATACATTATATGCAAATCATTTCTGCAAAAGAAGGATAAAATAATTTTACTGATAATCAAAATAAGAATCACTGTTTCATGAAATAAGAATCAGTGTTTCATTTCTATATCAGGAAATAACTTAAACATTTTTTTATTCACAATAATACTAAGCTTGTATAATTAAGAACATTTATAAACCATACCAAATATAGGTAAAAATTAGATAAATTATTGATCTATTTAAAAAACACAACTTTTAAAATAATATTTATTTGTTATATGAATCACTCGCAACTGTTCAACTAAATAATAAATCATTACCAAACAAGTCTGCGTTTTATTGAGCAAATCCACAACTTCATCAGTAATTTTTTCAGCTAAGTGGGTTGCAGCAGTTAGGCCCATTTCACTAAAAAATAAAAATAAATAAAGATATATTTAATGATAAGATGATGTTGATTAAAGTGCATACCGTTGATTTACAGTCTATGGTACTGACCAATTTTTATTAAATTATTAACATCTGCCATATAGACAAATTTTTTATATATGAAAATTCTCAGAAATGGAGCATTTTCTCATGGCATTTGGCCAATAAAACCTTGTTATTTTGATATTTTGGGATTGGAGGTCATGCTAAATAGCCTAATATTTTTGTAGGTTTTTTTCTTGATTTTGTGGCCAAATTATCTATACGATTCAATTGGAAAAACAAATGGGCGTTCATGAGTTTTTATCTAATTATCTGGTATCTAATTAAATAGACAAAGTCTGCTGATCTCCCAATTGAAAAAATCCAGATTCCGAGAATTTTCTTTAATAAAAAAGTTGTAGGTTATGATAAGATGAAGCCATTCGTGTGGTTTTAGGCAGACGTCAATAATTTGATAAAAAAAAGGGTCTGTTTTATTTGAGGAATGTTATGTAACAATGTTTAGCAATAAACCCAACAAGATAAGCTAGAATATATGACTTAATTCAAGTAATGCTTTACCACATGTTAACTAGTTCGTAGATACAGACAAACATTTTCGTAGTGATAAAAAAAAAAATTACGGAAATCAATTTGCATTTTGTTGCATGCATTAGAGATCCCATTCAACTTAAATCCTTCATCCCCCTGATATTAAACCCATATTCTTTAGGGCTTAAGATATAAAATAAGTAATGTTAATACCTTATGATTAAATAAAATTATAGTAACAACACAAAAAATACCTTGCTTTCAATGAAAGCTGAGTCGTTGGTTGAGTAACAACAACTGATGACAGAAACTCCTGGTCCACAACCAGCCGTGGAGCGACCGAAGCTCTCAGGTCTGATTTCAGACGTTCGGACATCACTCGCTGACCACACAACTCCTCAGCCGTCGTGATCATCTCATCAACACGTCCCTAAGGAATGCAACATAAAAAATATACTTAAAAAGTAATAGATCGTACATAAAATGCCATAATGTAAGAGATAATATTTAAGACCAAAAGCAAAGACAACTGCAAAATGCAAAATAATCAGTTTGAAATAAAAAAAACAACAACAGAAAAACAAAATTAATGAAGTAATAAATCACATACAGAGACATGTTTTTGAAGTATTGAGGCAACTTCATGTGATGCAGATGCAAGTTTTTGCTGAATCGGTGTAGTGAGGTCACCTCCTTCAGCAATGTCTTGAAGTCTTGCAAACACCTACCAATGAAATAACTAATGAAA
This sequence comes from Nezara viridula, assembly GCA_928085145.1. Taxonomy (NCBI): domain Eukaryota; kingdom Metazoa; phylum Arthropoda; class Insecta; order Hemiptera; family Pentatomidae; genus Nezara; species Nezara viridula. Next base: position 24,723,761 of record OV725080.1, read on the forward strand.
ACCAATTTTAAAAAAATAACATAAAATTTTTTTGAAGTTTATTGTTCAATTATTTTTTTTTTCATTTTAAAGCTTGTAGAAATTAGTAAAGCATTAATAATACATAACAGATTAGTAACAGCAGGATAGTATAACATTTGACCTTCAAGTCTTTACAATAAGATATTTAAAACATTATTACTTTGCATTTTACAAGAGCATAAAATCGACTAAATTACTGCAGTAGTCTATCAAATTCGCTACAAATGATAAAATAAGGGTGCTTTCAACTTGTGCTTTGAACCAAGAATATTAGTGTTAATTTTAACATTAAAGTATTTTTTTCCATAACTAATATACACCTACATGGAGATATCGCCTTATTAAAAGTCACTTTATATTTACTCAACTAATATATACCTACATGGAGGTATCGCCTTATTAAAAGTCATTTTATATTTACTCAACATCTGACTCTTTAAAATAAAATTTATAAATACATGAAATCAACAAAGAAACTTATTAAATTACTGCAGTAGTCTCAATATTCGCTACAGAAGGTACTGTAAGGGTATACAGGCCCTCAAGTCCATCCAATCACATTTAGTCCATCTCCATTAAAACAAGACCTAATTACTGTGGATTTTAATATTAATATTTTGCATAAGTATATTAGAACTACATGGAGATATCCATTTATTTATCAAAAACAGTACCATATTTAAAGTTTAATCAATGACCGACTCATTAAATTATTTTATTAAAAATAAATCTATAAATTTTAAACAATAGACAAAATTTAAACTTTTATTTTATTTTAACAAAAAATAAAAAAAATACAAGTGCATTGCTAAGTTTTATTAATAATGAAAAAATGGTAAAAGTAACATCTTAGACAGTTATTAAAAAATTAGTATAAATAATCTGATTTTTAAATGAAATATTCATCTACAAAATATTAATTTTAGTAATGAGACACAAATAAAACAAGCAGAGATTATCTATACACTATAATAACCCAAGCCAACAACACTCTCCTCGGCAAACATTATGGATCCATGTACACTAATACCTAAACCAACACTTTCAACCCCTAGAAATCGTCCACAAAAATAAGGCAGTAGGGAAATGAAAACTGTTTCCCTCCACACATTCAATTGACCAGATGAACAGCTGAATCATAAATAATGTGCTGGTTTATTAAGTGGTCCTGTGCTGGTTAAAAATGTGAAATTTGAATGAAAACTCTTTCTTCTTCTTTCTCTTCCTCTTTTAGCATATTGATGTAGAGAAGCCTCGATCCAGCGCAGCCAATTTTCCCGGTCGCTGCTCAGCTGTTTCATTTCTGCGAGGGTCTTGCCTCTGTTACCAACAATCCTCTGGATGTATTTCTGATAGGAGATTCATGGCCAGCCACGTGGTCTTCTATCCGTGGATGCCCTTCTGGGTTCTCTCACTTCATCCATTTGACAAAGCAATTTAACTGTCTGTTTTCCTTGATATTTTTCAATGAAGGCAATTCTTCCGAGGCAGTCTCGCCTTGTCATCCATTCACATCATCTCAGTACCAGTGATTCGGCAGACATGCCTGTCCAGCAGCAACTACCTATTACTGCCATATGTAAGGAGTGGTAGGTGTATAGTTTTATATATGTGCATCTTAGCATCCCTTCCTGCCTCACGGTGTGCTGTTACTCTATTATTTATCTGGTAGTACACCTGGTTTGCTTTAGAAATCCTATTAGCTATTTCCTGGTCAATCCTACCAGAGGTACCTAAGATGCTTCCCAAGTAGTTCAACTCAAGTACTGCCTCTAGGATCTTCTCGGTCTTCTTTATTTTGCAAGATAACTAAAACCTTACTTTTTGAGTCGTTGATTCCTTTCCATAGCAGTTCCGCTTTTCATTCCTCCAGTGCTTATTGCAACTTTTCTTTGCAGTGTGCAATTAGGACTATAACATCTGCATATACGAGACATTTTACAAGAACTTTCTGCATTTTCCTATTGCAGTCCATGCTGTTCTGCACATGCAAATTTTATGAGTTTCGTCCATCAAGACTAAAAATAGGAGAGGACTAAGAATGTTTCATTGTCTGACCCCTATATCAAGAGGGAATGATTTGAATTCTTTGCCATTAATCCTTATGAATCTTTTATGTATTCCTATATGTGGATTTAATTGCTTGTATTAAATCTGGAGATAGCTGAAAGTGAGCACCATTTGCTTGACATACTCTTGTGCCTGAGCATTGACCAAAGTATATCTTATCCTGCTTCTTAATAGCAATGTTTTCTTGGCGACTTTCCTATATATTAGAAATAAAAAGCCTTCTTCCTCTATTCTTGGAAGGCTCATCTCATGTTTTTCTGCTCACTCTTTGAACAATATATTCTAAACTCCTGCCCAATTTATATAACTCAATTCAATTATTATTTATCACAGGAGATATGTTTTGTTACCTCTTTCTGTATTTCCTTGGTATTGATGAAAATTTTGTTGTAAATACACCACATAAATCTATAATAACGAAATATTACGGTAGCTGCCTTGAAGTGTTGCTGTAGTTTAATAAAAGGCTGCACTCTGGTAGTCAAGTAGTATACCGTGTACATTTCGTTCTATCAAGTGATCGTGTTACTATCCTACTTTACCACCATACTAATACAATATAAGATAAGATGATTATCTAGTTAATAAAATAATCCAAACATCATTACTGATACAGATTATAAAGTACTAAGAAAACCATCACCACTTTCTCTCTCTGTTGTGCTCTTAAATGTGCATGTGAAATATATTCAGTGCTTTTCTTTAAAACTTTGTGTAAGTAAAAAACTTTCCACTTCATGATTCACAAAAAATTAATTAAATTATAAATTAAGGCTCAGTAAACCTGATTCATTTGTTAACATTCCGACAACTTTATAAGTCCATTGCGTTCCAAGATACTATCACCTCAATTACATTTAGTAGGTGCAGTTCACTCAATTCAGCACTGTATAGCTGTCTGTGTCTTAACACAGATCTAAATTCTTCAGGTGATTCATTTTTCTTCTGCTTAAAGATAGTACACAATATTTCATTTTATAAAACTTTAAAGCATTGCACTTCTCTTTTTATATTGAAGGCCACGCTTTACATCTTAATGAATAGTAGCAAGTAGAGTAATTTTTAAAATTTCATCTTCAACAGGTTTTTGGAAAAAAAGGCGAATACTAGATAATTTTGTAATGGCAAAATTATAAGTTTACTTATCTTCCCTAGCCAGTACCAATCAATTCAAATATTTAACACTACCAGAACATCAAATTTTCAATTAGGAAATTTAACAACAATTAAATTTTAAGCAATTTTTTTATTCTCGAACTTTCCCAAAATGAGAGAAAACCTAGTCCATAAATATTATTAAAACATTAATTTTTAAAGATATTTGTTTGCATTATTTACTGAAAAAAAAAAAAAAAACGTAAATTAGTTCGGTAAATATTGATCAGTTATTGATTTAAAAGCAACACACGTCACACGGAAAAGTATTCATAGCTAAAACATATATCTAGACAAATATTTTTTAATCACTTTTAAGAGACAATGGTTTATAAAATTTGCACAAAGAACAAACTAATTTCACAAGTGACATTAGGAATCAACATTAAATCACTTCATTCACACCGAGCAGAATGAAAAAAAAAATGTAGAAATATGAATATAAACCCCAAGGAATCACTAACAAAAAAAGGATTGACTAAAACGGCAGTTGTTAATATTCTACTTCTTTCGACAATGAACATATGAATTTAAAAATAATCTGATTTCATAAAAATGCAATATAAAAAAATCTCGGCAAAGAGATAAGAGTCATATATAAATTTACTGGTTTGGAATGCCATAATTTTTCCCCAAGACAAAAATCAAAAACAAGTGTTAACCTGTTTAGCATTGTCTGCGTCTTCAACGAGAGCTGTTGCGGCATTAATCGCAGCTGTATGATCGTTGTTGTTAGCAGACACGACTTTGATGGTCTCTTGGGCCTGAGCAATAGCACGCTCCAGTGTCTGCTGTCCGCAGTTCACCAGGACGGTCTGTAAAGAGTTAACGTGCAAAACTTCTTCATAGTTATCACATCACAGAAAAACTGATCAATTTAGTGAGCAAGGACTCAAATATAAATTTTCATCCAGGAATAAAAACATAAATTCATTTAATAATGATTTTAATTTTCACGATAGTAAAATGTCATTACCGTTTATTCAATAAAAGGTAGAAAAAATAATTAGTCTAATAATATTAATACAAAATAAATATTTTTATATAAAATATAAATCCGATACTATTTCGAGTTTTAATATGATTCACAGTTCTGAGGACAAATGGGGGACTACCTTCGATATATTTTTTTTCTGTTAAACATGACTCAAAAAGTGTACAGGAATTAAACATAAGTGATTTACTTTAACAAATACGAGTACTCTTCACGAACAAAACATACAAAAAGCAATTAAAGCATGTGAACAAATGTTTTAAAACCATGGAAGGTCAGGTTAACATCAATGCAAGGAAAAGTGAGAAGTGCAAATTATTTACACCTGTTGATATAGGACAATCAAATCCCAGTATTGTTTTATTAAATGCATTCCAATTTATTGCTAAAGCTTATGGTTCAGTGCTATTTACTCACGTGTTGCCGCCTCAGAGCCTGCGTGTTATTAGGATCTGAATTACGATAGAGAGCTTTATAAATGGAACTCAGAGCTTGTTCAGTCTTTTCTGGAGAAAGTTTCATGCAAGGCAGAACGTCATGGAGTAGGCAACCCACATATACAACACTATAATTGCTGAAAAATAAAAAAATTCACAAAATGAGAGCTCCAAAATCTTCATTAATAAAATTAATTCAATAAAATGACATGAGGTTATAACTTTTAAAAAAAATTATTCTGTTCATTTAGTCTATTTTGGGTGTATCAGGTGAGGTTTTCATTTATCATAAATCAAGTCCATTTTCCAATAATGTTTTATTTATTTTATACCATTTTTGACGTTTCGGCCAGCTCTTGGACCATTTTCAAGTCTGAAAATTTGTTATTATTATATTACAATTTGATTTCTTTTACAATTAAAACTTTAATTTAATTTTATATATCTTATTCACCTACTGATAATTTCATTCATTTACAAAGGGAAAGCCTAAAAATAATAGGACATTTTACTTCTTAGCTACAAAATGAAGGATAATGAATAATGATATGATATTAGAGGACTGAGTTAAGGTAATAATAAAATTCATATAAATATAGATAAATAAAAATAGAAAATAAATAATGATATTGAACATAAATGAATGAAAAAATCAGTAGCTGAAAATATGTAAAATAAAATTAATGTTTTAATTGTGAAAGAAATCAAATTGTAATATAATAATAACAAATTTTCAGACTTGAAAATGGCCCAAGCGCTGTCCGAAAGTTGTCAAAAATGATATAATAGACCAACTAAAACATCGTTGGAAAACGGCCTTGATTTATGAAAAATGAATATATATACAGCCAAGGTCATTGCAACACCTATTACATACAATTTTTTGTAATTAGCTTAAAGATTTTCATTAATTAGCATTAGAAATAAAAAAAAGGAAAAAAATTAAGGCATCTGTTTTAGATCACACAATAGAAGTGAAAATATCAACAAGACGAGATTAATAATATGAAATATAAATTATAAATAACAGCTTATTACAGAGAGGATGAAATGTTAGACAATGCCCTCACTTACAGTATCCAAGTCTGAGTTTTAATTTCTGAAATATTTTAATCCACATCTTCAATAAAACTTGTTATAATTTGGTTTTCGACACTTTTTTTCCCTCTTCACCTTTCAAATACGGCATCGCATTAAGATACAAATTTGAATAATAGCTCATTACAAACAGGATGAACATTTTCCTCACTAACAATATGCAGGTCCGATTTTTAGTTTTTGAGATATTTTAATCCATATGCAAAAACATTTCAATTAATTGACTCCAGCCGACTTTATCTGACCGTTAAACATCGGAAATCTGAAGGCTCAATCTAATTTAATCTTCCCAAAAAAAGTGTAAAACATATCTAAAGAAGTTTTCACTCCAAAAATGACTTGTGGATTATTAAAATGGAGGAACATCTTCCATTCTTTACATATTAAAAAAAATCACTTCACATATACCTGGCCATGGCATAAGCTATGTCAGCGAACCCCTGTAGAGAAATGTTGTTCCTGTCGAAAAGGATGCTTCTCAGTTTGCAGTTCGTTTGAAGAGCTTTAGCTAACAGTCTAGCACCTAAGTCTCCCATTCCATTTCCACTAAAAATTTAAGAACAATAAATATAAATATTATATAGATTAGTAAACATAGGTGATGTAATAAATAAAATGAGTCAACTTATAAAACATACCTAATATCTAAAGTGTTAAGACATTGGTTAGATCCTAGAGCATTAATTACAGGGTGAATTTCAGACTTAAGTTTACAATCGGCAAGAGAGAGCATCTGAAGAGGACAATCTTCTTCCTAAAATAAATAAAATTAATTATTCATGAGTTTAATAAGTTAGAGACAAATTTTCAAAAAACATACCTTAATTATGAAACAAAACACATAATATTTAATTAGTAGTAATATAGTTTCTAGTATTTGATTGAAAATATCTGGAAAAATTGAAATTTTATATTGACTTTCAATATAATAAGTTCTACTTTCGATCGAAGATCAGCATTTTCTTCCAAGACCGACTCAATTCACATCTTTTACCATTTTTTTTTTCAAAGGTTCTCTATGCTCTACATCACCTAGCAAAGCTGCAAATGAGCAGTATACAAATAGGTTCTTATTACAGGTTAAAAATAGGTTCTTATTTCTTAAGCCAAATAGGATACAATCTTATATTTTTTACATCTTCTGTGAAATTTCATGAAAATGTACTGAGCCGGTTATGAAAATAATCTGATTACTGTACAAGTAAACAAGGCCATGCCTAGCTCAGTTCTATTTTACTCAATGAAAAAGGATTTATTTTATTATAATAAATTTGGACATGGCCATTTTCAAGCTTGAAAAATTATCATTATTATATTACAATTTAATTTCTTTTACAATTAAAACATTAATTTTATTTTACATATCTGCTGATTTTTCCATTCATTTATATTTTATATCATTATACATTTTTATTTCCAATCATATACATAATTTATTATGAAGCTGCCTATCATATCACTTGATGCGACAGGTTTGCTGAATTGAGGTTCAGTTTGTTAGGCATTGGTAGGGCGATTGATCCCAAGACATACGAGCTTGTCACCTCAATAAGCCTACTTCAGTTTATCGAGACTGCATGAATTACGCTCTAATAGGAGTGACTTTAATAGAGGCGTACAATAGGCCTTCATGGCCGAGGTGCATTTTGCCACAATAAAAAAAAAATATAGGAAAGTGCCATACTGATAATGATACTGTCAGCTTGAAAGCATTTAAATGAAATGATGCTATTATTATGATTGAAATTTAAAAATATAAACAAGAGATAATGACTGTTACAACAAAAATCTGATCACTATAGTTGGAGTAATTTAAAGTAAAATACCTGTATAGTGTGAACTATAGACTCAATAACGGGAGTTATATGCTTTGGTTTCATTCCAACAAGGTTTCGGCATAGCTTCAGTTCTACAATGGACTTGTTCTTACCTACGGCTGCAACCACTCCACCGAGCTCTCCTTCTAGGCCTGGATTAAATATATATTTCAATGCAACATGTGACAAGAGGTTTAAACGAGTATTTCAATCAACTTTTCAACAATAAAACAAAATAATACCATTATCTGATATATCCAGTGATGACAAAGCACGGACACCATGGATACACGACTCCAGGACGTGAGCTCCATGAGCACCCAACGCATTGCAGCTTAGGTCCAGATCGAGGCCGACAGTTGATTCGTTGCAGGCTAAACCCAGGAGCAGGTTTCTGTTAGGAAAAATAATTCTTAATACATTTTTTTTATATATGATTTATATTTTCCAGCTACAAGTATATAATTGGTGTGGATCTGTACTGTATTCTTAATAAATAAAGTAGCACATATACATGGAAGCATTCAGACAATTAAACTGTCATACGATTCATATTTAGAAAGCATATAAGCGAAAAAAAATAGGTTCTGAGTGATCTAGACAAATCTGTCTCCACACTATAATTCGACTGCTTAAATCCCAAAATATATCATGTATAATAAAATCAAATTCTTCCATCTTTTCATAGAAAGATTTTACTTAAAAAGTATATTTGAATGATTTTGAACTTGTGATGTTTCTAAAATAAACGATTCAATTACTTATTGAGATGAGGAGTCAAATTTTTCTAAATTCTCAATCTGAAAATTTTATTTACAGAATCTTTAATAAAAGAATATAACTGAGAATTTTTTAATCTCCTTTCGAAAAGGGATTATTATACTTTTTAACAAATGAATTTATAGAGATCATTAAAATACAAAGTTTTTGGATTGAATTATATCTAATCTTGTTGATATAGGTTCAAACAGAATTTAATTGAGTGAATATAAACATTAGTTGTATTGACATAAAATAGCTACGTTCAATACTCTATATATTAATAGATACTACTTTTTCTTTATAGGGGTTTGTAGGGTGCATATTCACTCATACGAAAGGTTATATGAATTCCCTACAAAACACAATAGAAAGATATCAAAGATAGAGTTTTTTGAGAAGAAGTTGATCGGGGAGTTCGGTCAAATAAATATTAAATTATACAAACAAATAGTATTATTTAATTTTTGCCGATGTTTCGACCTACTTTGCAGGTCTTCATCAGGGCATAGGATGTATCACTGCGGGAGGCAGTGAAAACACTGGTGTGATGTGAGAGTTAAAATTAAAAAAATTAAATAATACTATTTGTATAATTTGATATTTATTTGACTGAACCCCCCCTCCTTCTCCCCCCTCCCCCCCGATCAAATCCTTCTCATATTATATCACGGTCAACCATCTCTACATCATTATAAAGTTTTTGGATCAATCATACTTATTTTGATTCCATAAATAAATCATAAAAAGGAAGTAATATTGTAATACTAATAGAATTTCTACTACTCAGTGACCCCTAATCCCAATCATTATTATTAAAGACGATAATAATAACTTATAAAGCTAAGAACACTTTAAAACTTTATATCAATCTTTCAATTCCATTATTCACCTAAGTCAACCAAGAAGTAAAGTAAAAAAAATAAAATGGGCGATAAATATTCAGGAGGCTGTCATTATAAAAATTTATTATTCGTGCCGACTTTTCAACCCAAACATGTGAGTCATCATCAGGGCGTGGTTCCAGTACTTGAAAACCCTCAGTCCTCGAACCACGTCCTGGTGATTACCCACATATTTGGGTTGAAACGTCGGCACAAATAAAAAATTTGTATAATGACTGCGTCGTAAATATTAATACCCATGATATGTAGAATAGTCGACTAGCTTCCTTCGATAATTCACTAAAAAAAAAAAAAAAAAATCACTTACTTGAGAGCCTCCATAGGCAATTTGCAGTGAGAAATATTAAGATACTTCAGTGAGAGGGTGCTGGTGAAGAACTGTTTGAAGGATGGAGGCATCTCTTTCGATTTCTTAACGGAAAAACCATTTTTAGAAAGGTTCAAGTGGACCAGAGAAGTAGAACAGCCCCGCAACAACGCTCCGAACACCTATTGGATGATTGGTAAAGCGTATTACTAATATTAATAAAAACATGCAAAAATAAAAAAAATCATAGGTTACTTACCGTATCTAAAACAATCTCAGTGCTGGAAATGTCTAGATGAGTAATTGCATTGGGTTCTGCCAAAAGGCTGAGCAAACCCTGTAAAATAGAATAACGCAAATAATTTTCAGTAAAAAAAAAATCATAAGAGCTAAATACTTGTTGAACTAACTTTGCCATAAATTATGAATATAAAAACACACATTAAAAATTTCATAATAAAAAAAAAGCCAATTATTCTCAGAAAAATTATGATTCTAAAGAGTAATTTAGGTTAACTAATATCAGTAAACAATGATCCATCAAATGCTTCAATCACACATCATAAATCTTGAAGAATGGTGTCAAAACTGGAGACTTAAAATAAACTCCAATAAATCCCACCAAATTACCTTTACCCTTAGTCGTAAACCAAGACAGTTTCCTTTAACAATACTCCACTTATCCCTGTTGAGCGAATCCGCTACCTAGGACTCCACCTGGACAAACATTTAACTTGGAATGCTCATAGCAGACTGAAAAGACAACAAACCACTCGACGTTTCCGATTACTTCAGCACTTGCTAGACAAACGCTCTAAACTTCCAATTAATTACAAAAGACTCATATATACATCACTATAATAAGGCCTATTTGGACTTACGGAGTTGAGCTATGGGGCTCCACTAAACTATCGAATTCCTCTTGTACCCAATCCAAAATCCTTCATGCTCCCTATTTTGTTATAAATAAAACCATACATAATGACCTTAATGTTTTTTATGTTTCAGATCTGACCCAATCCAGATACTTATCCTTCCATAATAAACTTCAGAATCATCCCAACCCTCTCGTTTTTAACCTTGCTTCCTCTTCAATTCCTGATAACCTCCTGAGGCGTCTGAAAAGAAGATGGTCCCGTGATCTCCTAATGTAGACATATCATTAGAGTGCTACCATTGGATAGTTTCTCAACAAGTGTTTTCACGTCATTATATCCATATGTTCAAATTTACTAAATATATTTCTTTAATACAGTTGGAAATATCATTAAGAAATAAAAAAGTAATAATAAATAAATAAAATGTAAATTTTAGAAAATCCGCTAAATTAAAAAAAAAATATTGTACTTTCAGGTGGAGGATAATTGATGTTCTAAGGTATTCGTCCCATTGAGAACAAACTTAAGTTATTCATACGGATCGTAAAAGAAAGCACTTATTAAGAAACATTTACACAATATCGTAAGAGGACTAGACATAACCTATGAGCACCAACTACGTTCTAAATGGAAAGAAAAATGGAATATAAACAAGGAATGAATTAAAACAAGGAGAAATTAATGAATGCCTATTAACAACTCAAGACTTTCTCTTCTAGCTCCAGAAGAGAAGTCATGCTTTGTAGAATAATAGCTACCTCCTACAAGGCCATAAGGCTCCAGCCTGTGGAAACTGTCATGTTCTTGACAAGCATTAAAAATGTTGTCAAGCATGCCCTTTTGGAATAACAGAAATCATACTTAATCCAAAGTAATTTTGGAATGAAAAGAAGTCTAGAAGACATTAAAGGAATTATAGCTGAGCTGTGCAGCTGACATTTTGGGAAAAAAACAAAACAAATAATATACATTTTTTTTTCCAGCCCTGAACTTCGGGCCGAAACATCGGCGAATGGAAAAATAAATAAAATTATTTATTTTTTACCATTTCAATTTGACTGAACACCCCAACCATCCTTCTCCTCAATATAAATTTTAAGAGTAGACAATAATAAAAATATAATTATTTTTTGTAAATTATTCATATAATAGTATACATCATGTAAGGATATTATTTTTATTATTATGATACTGATAATCTATAATACTCACATTGATGTCTTCCCTAATCGCTGCTCCACTGAGGTTGAGGTAGGTCAGCGTGAGGGGCCTAAGATTAGCTAATGTCTGGGTCAGCAGCGAGACTCCCTTTGGGCTGAGACCTGTTAGGCTCAGGTTCAAGTGACTGATCCCTTTACCTTCTGTTACAGTAAAAACAAAAATCGTTATTTCAAGTGATTCGTATAGAAAATACACATTTATTGCATATGAAAATGTTTAAATATATTTAATTACAAATATTGTCCATCACCAGCTAAACATTTTCACATCTCTCTCGCAATTAATGAGGACGGACCATGCTTTTTTTACGAACCAGCCATCAAGCCTTCATGTTGATGTTCATAACAAGTGAAGTGCTGCTAGGCAAGTGCATGCCCCATTGTGTAATGTGTAACATTTCTATCATGTTACAACATATCTGTCACGCCCCATAGGAATAACAATGTGTAACAATTCTACTGGTTCAATCAAAATTGTAAAATGAAATATAAAAATACTAATTCAAAATCCGAATAGAGTAGAGTTGATTGGGATGAATTTATTGTTACAGTAATAGATAATTCGCAGACAAGCAAGCTTTCATTTTAAGATGAACCAGTTTACTAAAATAAATACATTACAAAACAGATAACTTTAAAAAAAAATCACCTTGAACAAGTTTTGTGAGAATCGTACAAATGCCGTAAACTCCTGAAAAAAATAATAAAGCATAAAATTAATAACCAAATAAAAAACAAATTCTCTAATAATATTTAAATGAAGTATGTGGCTTAATCAATTCTTTTATTGATGCTGATGTATTTCTTTTTTTTTATTCTATAGTTATTATAAAATTTATCATTATAAAACTTGATATATAAATTTTCTAATAAATTTCTATGGATCAGCCAAGTTAACTTATAATAACAGTTTTCTTCTGTTTATATAATTTTTCAATTATCATAATCCTAACTGAATGATCCATAACAAACTATTATTTGTAATCTTCATCATAGTCAATAATCCATCAATTCTATTCAATCAATATTTCTGATAATATATTTTTAAACAATAATTCATTTGATTTCTTGATTATTTTAATTAAACATTATTACATATATTTAATATTTTTATCATCATTTATTCAATAAATATAAAACAAAATTTGAAACATTTATCTACAATATTAACACATTAGCTGGGGTTACGTTCCCGGTGTCTGATAGCTTTATATCAGGTATAAAGATTATTTATTTACGTTAGTATCGATCTTTACATCTACCCAACTCTCAATCAAATATCTTTAAAAATGACTATTTTAGAGACTTCTTATCGTAGGATTCAAAATTCGAAACAATCCCAGCCGAAATCGAGATGAATATCGGAACTCGGGGACCGTAACTGCAGCTAACATGCTAAACAAGATTTGATAAAGCCAAGAAAATTAAACAAAAAAAAAATTAGTTAAGAGTAGTAATATTGCATTACATGATTACATTGTAGTTTTGTTTTGTTTACTGTTTAATTTTTTTATTTTATTTGTATCACTAAATTTTTGCAATGGTAACTATATCTGTTATTAAATTCCACTATGCAGGAGGAAGATAGAATTATCATTACTCCTTATTCACCAAAAGTCAATAATTTAGAAAAAAAAAAGGCTTAATGTAATTCATTAATAAACAAAACAATAATCACCTTTATCTTCAATGGTAGGATTATTTGAGAGATCAAGAGCATTCAATGGAGTATTTGGATTAGAAGTTATTGCAGTGCAAAGGCGGTTAATAAAATCACTGAAAAAGAAAAAAATTCTTGTAAAGCTTAAAGGATAATAAATATAATAATATAGTTTGTAGATTGATACAATACAACAATTTATTGAGATACAAATTAATGTGATTTTTTTTTCTCACCCTCTTGCGATTTAATTGTACAAATTAAAATATATGTAAAATAAAATCATGATGTAATCTGAAACGTTATTTGACTAGTTTTTATGACAATATTTGATTTAAATCAGTTATTGGGAATGAAACTACTATTGAAAATAAATGAAGATAGAATAAAATTATCATCTACATCTACTAATGATTATTTTGTACTAAAGCTGGTTATATATGTTTCTTTATATCAGAGTAATCACAGTTGTGACATTAATAAATGAGGAGTGAATATAATAATCAAATCAAATGAGTTATAAATCAATAATTAATAATTAAAGAATTATAATTTTCAAGCAATCTTTTTTCTCTCTCTGCATTGTCAATTCAGAGGTATTCGCCAATATTAGAACATTTACAATATTCACTACAAATTTATTAAATATTTAGGTGTAATGGCATGCCGATTCTCTTACAATATTGGTAACTAACCATGCAAAACAAATTTTTAAATTTTTTCTAACTATAAAACCTAAATATTTAAATTTGTTGTGAAGACAAATTTCATTTTTTCCTCTTAGAATGAAAAGGAAAAGTTACAGTCACTATAGCAAGTATTAGGAATATACCATAAGGTTATCTGATATATCTTAAAAACAAATTATAAAATTACATACGCTTTAAGAGAGAGGTTGTGAAGGGTGAGTGATTCGAGGGTAATAGACCTGGAAAACACATGGAGAATGCGATCCATAGCTTCGTGAGTAAGCTTCACGTTTGCAGCTTTGAACCCGGTGAACCATCTGTTATGTTCAAGAGCGCTGATGATCGGCACCATGTCCCTGAGAGAGAAATCATATGAAAAATAGGCTATGACATCGCTATTTCAAATGCTCAAAAATATTTCAATACTTACTTAGGTTCAAGATGATCGAAATCTTTTAAAGAAAGTTCTCTTGTATTGTGACTGACATAAATAGTATCCACATCCTAATGAAAAAATATGATCGTTAATTATTTACAAATCTCTAAAATAACAATTTATCTATCAAATATTATACAGAAGCATATTGTTTAGCTCATATTTGCAAATAAATACAACCAACATTACATATTATGAAATATGTAAACGTCTAAATCAGTAACGGTTAAAACTGATAAGAGATAACCATACTTTGCCTTTAACACTAATAACTTCATTATTGATCATTTGTGAATTAAAAACATTATTTAAATGATCTTAGGTAAATATATCAAATTTTCAAATAAACAAAATTAACAACATGCATCCAAATTATATATAATAATGAAGAGCACAGGTAATATAAAAAAAAAGTAAGTGATGAAGCTCACTGACGGAGGTTGTATTTTGCTATAAATTTTTGTTTGTAAAAAAGATATTAACTGATTTGTTTCATTAATCGATGCCTCGTGAAACTAAATCACATTTTTAAATAAATTGAATTGTTAAATTTCTTTCTTATGTTTCGATGTTAAACATTTCAGAATTTGATCAATCAAAACGGCAGAGAAAAAAAAAAAAAAAAATAGAAACCTCCAACTTAATTAATTTACAAACTGAAGGAGCTTAAGATATCAAAATCTTCAAAAATATATTTTTTAAAAAATAGAAGAAAATGATGGGATGTAAGAAAAAGTTAAGATATCCAAAATGAAATTGTCCTACACTATTCTCATACAAATTTTCAACCCTATAAATTTTGAAGTGCAGCAGAGGTTAAAAACTGCAAAAAAACACTTGTATTAATAAACTGTTTACTGAAATTTAAGCTTACCACTTCAAGGAATTGTTCTACCTATAATATAACCATATATAACAAATTTCACCTCATTTGATCCAAAAGCTAGAAGTATATAAATGTAGGGAATGTATTAATAAAATAAAATATAAATATATGTGCGTGTATGTATGTATGTATATCAAATAAATTTTGAAATATAATCCCATCCCATTTAATGACCTATGATACAGTCCAAGAGTATATTATTTTTTTGGAATATTTAGGAAAAAAACAAAAAACAGAAACCTTTATACATAGAAACGTATCTCAGATTTGAAATAAAATTTAATATTTTATTATTTAAGGAGTTAAATTAATATTAGACTAAGAATATCACAAAAGTAAACGGAGTACCACTAATATTGATAAAAACAAAACATGATGACAAAATAATTCTAAACAACAGAATTCACCACTTGAAAATACATAAAATAAGTAGAAATTAATAGACTGCAATTGATGTATAAATTAAACTACAAAAAAATTATACCCAGGAAACTTCCTCTCGATATGGAAGCCCATGGTAGTCACACATACATGCATACTGGGTTGAAAAGGCACCACACGGAGGCTGTGGAGGAGGATCTGGAATGATCTGTTGGAAGCCATCTACTGACACTCGGTCAACCACTTGCCTGCGGATTGGAATTTTAGGTTACATGAAGTAAAAGCCTTAAAAAAATAGAATTGACAGATTTGGATTAAAAAGTTTTGGATACGTTTCAAGAACAAAGAATACAAAAAAAAAAAAAAAAAAAAAAAAAAATGCACCAGAAGTATCGATGCTATAACACATTGGTTTATAAATGTTTCTGATAATAGATTAATTATTTAGAAGTTAAATGACATTCACATCATTTTGACAACTAAAATAATTATCAAAACGTGATGTAATAAAGTTGAGACTATTACAATTATTAATAAATGATATTTTATAAATTTTAAATTACAGAAATATTTCATTATTTAGCATTGACATAAACAAAATTAGTTTATGTTATTTTGACAACTAACCGATAACAAACAGTGAAATGACATTTAAATTGATAAAGGATCATTAGCAATCACAAATAAATGAGGTCCCACAAATTAACAATTTTAGATATAAATCTAATGTTCTAATTGATTCAAATAGTGATAACTGATATGTTATACTTTGCCTTCTTCTTAGACAAAATTTAAGGCATAAAATTCTTAAAGAGATGTCTCATTTGGGTAAAAAAAATAATATTACTTACTGTAGAGGTACTCCTGGAAAGATGACTTGCAGCGCAGCACATAAGGCATGTAGCATTGTTTCAACCTCTCCATTTTGACACACGAATGTATACCATTTATCACCGATCAAGAAACTCAACTAAAACAATTGTCACACATTAACAATATGAACTATTCACAACACAAATACAATCAAAAATTAGGAATCAACTCTCACTGTATTTTCTTTTCTTGTCTCGATCCCTTTTATCTCCAGGTAATGATAATGGCAGTCGATCTAAGTTCACAAAGATAATATTAATAAAAACTCCATAATATAAACACAACAAAATGATTAATGACTCACCCTTGTTGGGACTTTCGCAGTAAGTAAAAATAAACGACATGGTGAAAATACCTGAAATATTGATAAATTAAATTAAAAAATAAGTAAAATTTTACTAATACACATAAAATCTGGAAAATATATACCAATACTCTATTTTCAGTTTTATCTCCTTTTGTTTCAAGTTTTACTACATTCTTCAATAAGATTTTTATGCGTTTTCCCAATAGAGCAGTGACGCTATCTAAACAACAAACATGAACGAACAAAATATATAACAGATGCAGATTTACATCAAGTTTGTGTATTTATATTATGAGCATTGATAAATCACCTATCAAAGTTCCTTAACACACAACAGATAACTGAATAATGAGTCAGAGTATGATTAAGCTTTTAGTAAGATTTAGGAGCATACAAAAGTATCTCTTATGGAAAAAGGGTATACTAAAATTACAAAACTAGAAAAATAATCACTTAAGAAACCTTAATAAGGTTTATAAACAAGAAAACATGAACTAAAAATAATAAATAAACACTGTTTTACCATTCAGATCTTTTGTTAGCTGAGATCTTGTAGACATTTTAACCTTCCGAAAACATTGCGATGCAATGTTTTGAAGAAATTACACTAATCATAGAAAAACATTTACTGAACGACTGAGGAGAGCTCGGCAAGAGCCGTTCAATTGACATTCCCCATGATAATGAATTTTCCGATTACTTGCTCTTGTACGTTACTGATGCCTAGATCGCTAGGCTAATTGAAGATATTTAAATGGATAAATGGACAGATTTATTTATATTATATAAAGTAACTTTAAAAACTGTTAGAAAATTGTTTGAGATTTTTTCTTTTCCTTTTTTTATTATAAATATTAAAGTTAAAATGAAATAAATAAATATCTCAATGGCTGCAAGATCTTGCTCTAGGTTTTTGAATTGGGCAGTTCGACTTTTCCATTCTTTGAAATAAACTATTAGAAAATACTTTCTTCTCTTTATATTTCAGATTATTATATTAGTAATCAGCAACTAAAGGTAAGAAAACCTATTTTTAAAAATAATATTGGTTATAGTCGTCATGATAATATAATTATTCTGAAGTTTAAGTAGGATTCAATAGAATGTAATTTTCAAGTTTTATATTTTGCAATAGATAATTAAGTCATATTTATTTTATTATATTATTTAAGATTAATTTTATAATATAATGTCAGGTGGTCTTTTTCTAAATAGTTCTAAAAACTACGATATCCAGGATTTTATTCGCATATTTAATGATTATGATAAAAATTAAGGTTTTGTACAATTATTATCTTGATTTATTTTAGTTTTTATAAAATATCTTTTAATTTATTCCAGCAAAATATATAACTTTAAAATTCCATTCCATTAGATTGATATTTACATATCGTTGTTCTGTAAAAACTGTGAATAGAACAATTCACTATTTTTGAGAAATTATTTCACAAGACTTAGAAATGATGTTTTCGCCATTTTTACGTCGGATGATTTACAAAGATGATGTTCAAAATTGAAAATTCATATTCACTCTTTTTACACATTGATATTGATGAATTCAATACGGCGAAAATAAAAAAAAAATATTGTTTGGAATTGCTCTTTTTATAGAATACCAGTGATTTGTGAATAATATTTCTTTGGAAAAAAGTTTTATTAGGTTCTTTTTTTGACTTCAGTGACTATAAAAAAAGTTTTATTAGGTTCTTTTGTTGACTTCAGTGACTCTTGTAACAGATAAAAAATCTGTAGTTTGTAATTTTACTATAATGTTCTATATTAACAGAAATTTTAAATACCATTACTATGTTTGATAATAATATTTTATTATTAATAATTTATTTTCTATAGTATATTTTTAATTCATTAAATATCACAATAGCAGTAATGCAATAGTTTTGTGTGAAGGTGCGTTTAGACATTTTACAAATTATGGGAAACACAAATATTTAAATTTTTTCCCCTATGCTAGTTTTTTGTAACTTGTTTTTGATGATTTCCATCTGCACTCGGTAAAAGAGAAATAAAAAAAAAGTTGTGTTTAGTAATAATGTCACTATTAACTAAGTTAGATAATTGTATTTACCATAATTTATGAAATGTCTAAAAGGTGCATTTAGACATTTCACAAACTATTATGTAACTTAACTTAACTAAAAGCGACATTATTCCTAAATCAAACTATTTATTTTATTTATCTTGATACGGACTGCAGACAGAAAATTCTATTTTCATATTTTTTTTTTTTAAATAATGAAATTCCAATTAAACGAACTGAATAACCCTTTAATCACATGAAAATAAGTCTTACGTAAAACGATTACTTCCATGGGATTATGCTTCACAATAATATTCTCAAACCACAATGAGCGATGAGGATAGCTAAAGTTACATCTTGTGTTAAACATATCTGGAATAGAAAAAGAGATATTTAGGTAATTTTTAAGTCCTCTGCACAACTATTTATTATATTATACTGCATATGAGAAGAGTGGGGTGAAAAAAACTAAACCTGTTTTTTTATAATTGGTAATTGGTTGACTGTCGTGGATAATGAAGAGAAGAATAGTTGGGGTGGTCAGTCAAAAAGGAAGGCAAAAATAAATGATAATATTTATTTTTACATATGCCGACGTTTCGACCTGAAGTTCAGGCCTTCATCAGGGCTAAGAAAATAACCCGATAACAAGGTATGAGAAACATAAGTAGTGATGGTAAAAAAAATAAATAAATAAATAAAATAAATTTAAAAAATAAAATAAATAAATATAAAGTAAAATGAAATTGTTAGAATAATGACTAAGAGCTAAGAGATAAATAATATTCTTAGTCATTATTCTAACAATTTCATTTTACTTTATATTTATTTATTTATTTTTTTTACCATCACTACTTATGTTTCTCATACCTTGTTATCGGGTTATTTTCTTAGCCCTGATGAAGGCCTGAACTTCAGGTCGAAACGTCGGCATATGTAAAAATAAGTATTATCATTTATTTTTGCCTTCCTTTTTGACTGACCACCCCAACTATTCTTCTCTTCATTAAACCTGTTTTTGGTCTTTATTAATTAATTATTAATGGTTACAATTAAATTCGTTACAGTCAATTATAAAACTATCGCCAGTTTTCCCTTCACTAAAAACATGAATTAAGCAATCTCTTGTGAGATCATAAATGTGCGTCCTGAATCGATTTACGTTTGGCAGTAGAACTGATAGATAGTAACAAATATATTTTACTATATTATATAGCCAAAAATCGAATCTAGAATCTCGTTTCAGAGGGCAAAAACTCTAATATGAGCCTCTTTCAACTTCAAACATAGTCAGTAGAAGTATCTACTTAAATGTCCTATTTTTTTTCTTTTTTTTTACGACTTGTTTGAATATAGACCTAAGCACCCCTGGTATATTAAAGAGATTAAAAAATAAATATTTATTTTGGTTTGTTATTTCATTCTTTTTTTTTTTTTTTTTTTTTTTTTTTTGTTAGTTAAAACATCATGATAGAGGATCAAGCATTGACTGAAGAACATTTGACCGATGCTGAAGAGGAAGAAAACTTTTTCCAAGATGTCGACACTTTGCAAAACCACGGCATTGTAAGTTGATTATCGAATTGCTAATATAACAATCGTATAAATCAAAATAATATTATTTTTTATCATTTCTTATTTGTTTTGCACATAGTTTAAGTATGTTGTAGGCAGTTTAATTTGTTTGTCTTGTTTATTTTTACTAAAAATAACAAAACATTTCTTTCTCTATATTGTCCATTTTTATTAATGACTTTTTGCCATCTTTCAAGCAACATCATGATTCCAAGTTCGTAAATTTTTTTTTTGTTTAGCTCCTTGTGTGTTTTAAAATCATCTTCATTGATAATTTTTTTTTTGCCATTCAAAAAGTTCTTTCATGAATGAAATAAATGGTAATCAGAAGAAGCGAAGTCTGGACTGTACGATGTGTACGATCAATCAAGTTGCAGTCATTTTTGGCATGTAGACAAAGATGTGTGAAGTAGCGTTGTCGTGGTGGAGCTCAACAACCTTACGGTTTCCTAACTGAGGAGGGTTTTCTTTGCACATCTCAATTGATCGTTTGGTTATGCAGTAAAAGCAATCCCTTTCGTTGGTGAATATCTGGTTTGAATTTTGTTTGTGTCGGTTCCTTTTCCTTGCTCTATGATCTTTACCCCATAGTATTATTGTAAAGCACCTATGTTTTTTTTCGCCTGAAATCAACTTTTTTAAAAATGCGTTACCTCCATTTCGCTTAAACTACAAATCACAGAGACTAACTCATTGGGTGAAATGAATTTCTTTGAGCTAGCTGATGAGGAACCCATTTATCAAGGCTTTTTCATATACCCAAGTTATTTCTAAAGCTTTTAACATGAAGCTATGACGATTTTCTTTGATGATTTGATTCGGCCGTCAACTTCATTTAGTCGTCCAAAGCGTTTATTCGTCTTTCAGTACAAAATCTTTTACACTCAAATTTCGCTTACCAATTTTGACACTGTCTTTCTTCGGCTTCGGTACTATACACAGCACATATCTTTTGTATATTTGTGTGCTTATTAAGCATTTTTTCCTTTACAAAAATAAAAAAGGAGAACATGTCGAAAATGCGCTTTTTGAGCTCCGATTGAAAACAGAATTTGAATACTAAACTAAACATTTGATTATCAAAGTATTTACATGGAATTATACAGGAGGTATTAAAGGCCAAACACCAAGAAGGGGATAAAATTTTCTTCAATTATACAATGATAACATTGTTATTAAAGTCAAAGTCTACTTGAAAAATCCGCAATTATTGAAGTGAAAACGTCTTTAGAAGTGTTCTGTGGAGAGTGAATTAGATTAAGCTGTCACATTTCCGATGTGTAACGCTCGAGTAAATTCGGCTGGAGTCGACTAAGTGAAGTGTTCTTTGCATATGGATTAAAATATCTCAGGAACTAACAATCGGACCTGGGATACTGTAAGCGAGAGTATTGTTCAGCATTTCATCCTCTTTGTCATGAGCTATTATTTATAATTTATATTTCATATTATTAATATCGCCTTGATGATGTTTTCACTTATATTATGTGGTCTAAAGCACACACCTCAGTTGTTTTTTTTTTTTTGTCAACTCTATATATTATCAGAGATACCCAAGGTGTCTCAGAACTATCCCTCAATGTTTAACTTTTAAATAGATTTTTGTGTCGTACTGTATATTAGTTATATACCAAATATTTCTATTTAAAAACCCAAACAAATGATAAGTAACGTGCCAACCATGGCATCTACAAGAATTAATTATAAAACGGTTCCAATTTTGGGACCATTCCAAAAAATGCGTCCGGGACGTTACCAAGAACTTTACCAAGTCTCGATATCCGCCTCAAAATCTTATAAAATCATTTTGTCTTGTCTCGATCTGTTGACTACCAACATCACAAATATTGAGAGCACTTAATTTATTAAATTATAGAACGATTTCGATAATTCGAACCCTCTAATAATCTGAAACCCATGGTATTCTGAACAAGAAAGAAAAAAAAGTTTATGTTGACTGATGAGAGACAGAATGGAAATGGCTCTGTTTCGCAGTATGTATTATCAGTCTTGTTTCGTGTGGAACTGTTGAAATAGTATTGTGATGTCTCTAAACGAAAAAAATTAAAACTAGGCGGTCATCCAGAAGTTCAGGAATCTCTTTATAAGTGTTTTTTGCATCAAAGATCACGAGGGCGTCCAATTTTCTGGGATATATTAGCTGAAAAGTCAAAGTTTTTCTTTAATATTTAAAAAAAAAAGTATGATAAAGCAGATTTTGATGCCAGCAAAGGATAATTTTATAATTTCAAAAGGACGAAAAGAGTACGGTTTTTATATTAATTTTTATTGCACTGAAACATTTCTATACACCCGTAGGCGCAGACTTTCCATTTTAATTGGAGAGGGGGAGAAGGAGGGCGAGGGACCAAAAAAAAAAAAGATGGTGGAAGTTCTTATTATGTGTAAAAATTCAACATAATTACTGTGAAACGAACATATATAATTTGAGTATTTAAAAATAAATTTATATATATATATATGTTTAGACATTTGTATACTTGAATTTTTTTTTTCTTATCCCCCAGGATTTTATTTTTTTTGCAAAAGACAATATATAAATACAATTATCAAAGCTCCTTTTTTTGCCCGAATGATTCAAGTATTTTTTTACTACTTGAAAATATCTGGACAAAACAACTGGGTATATTACAATTTGTATACATTAAAGATGAGAGGAAAGGGGAACTTCTTCAGTTAAAAATTAATAATGTTAAAAACTAAAAAAATACATTTGATTTCTTAGTTTATACAATCTCCAAATAAAAGTGGAAGTGTCCACATGAAAGGTGAATGAACCATAAAATCCTAGGGTATGTTTCTTTATTATTATTCTTGAATATGAATGAAAATTTAAATAATAGAAATATTTAGGTCGTGACAAGATACTACGCACCTAGTTATAGGCCTTACTTTAGCCAGCTAGTAGACTTTTCTTATTTTCCTAATCGATTTTAGTTTACATATTTTATTCATTCATGTAGCTTATTTGTTATAAATTTTAATGTATTTAAATTCGCATTATTGGGGGAAGGGAGGAGGGTGAAACTATATTCTCGCCCTCTACATTTTTATAGGGGGGCGACCGCCCCTCTCGCCACCCCTCTCCCTCCCGAAGTCTACGCCTATGCTATGTTTATATCCACTTTATTTTTCATTATTGTTTGGAGTGGACGAATGGATGCAACGTCGACTACATCATACTTATAAGGAATTTGCGAGATCAGGCAATAAAATCAGAGACTCAACGTATATGATATGATCATTTTCAGAAATCATATATTTTTTTTTGCAATTGTATTTATATTTAACTGATGGTGCATTTATTATAATATTTTACTGATATATACTGTATTTACTGATGTACTGATAATATTTTTGTTACCTTGTGCAACTTGTCCATAATTTTATATTAAACCTATGAAAATCCGAATTGTTCATGATGATTATGAAGAACGTCCTATACTTTTATTAATGTTTTGGTATGAATTGCAATTCGGTTTTTCTCCCTTTAATTTTCTTTTACATGCATTATATATATATTAGACATTTTTCACTTTTAATACAATATTTATCATAACCATCCGAATCCTCTTGTTTCTAACCTTGCTTCCTCTTCGATCCCTGATAACCCTCCCAGGCGTCTGAAAAGAAGATGGCCTCGTGATCTCCTCATGTAGACAAATTATTAGAGTGCTACCAATGGGTAGTTTCTCAACAAGCGTGTTTCATGTGATAATATTCCTCTGTACACATTTACTTGATGTATTCATACTAATACAGTTGTAAATATCATAATAAAAGATTTAAAAAAAAAATACAATATTTTATTTCAATCTTAACTGATAATGTATTTTTTTTGCAGAATGTAGCCGATATTAAAAAGCTAAAAGCCTCTGGTATATGTACCATTAAAGGTGTCCAGATGATGACCAGGAAGAAGCTATGCGCTATAAAAGGCTTTTCAGAAGCCAAAGTAGACAAAATTAAGGAGGCATGCCTGAAGATCTGTAATGTCAGTTTTGTTACAGCACTTCAGGTCTGTGATCAGAGGAAACATGTCTTCAAGATCAGCACAGGCAGTACAGAACTAGAGTGAGTCATTTATTTTCTTCTTCTTCATTCTTCCCTCTAGATGGCTATGTCAGGTCATCCAGACTTACAGTAACAGATTGGTTCCAAGATTTGTTGGTTGGGGTCATGTATGTCCTTCTTATGTACTTCACTAGTTGTCAGCTACGTTCTGTGGTTTGTTCGTTTTGGTCACATCCAAATAGAGCGCTGGGCCCTATCTTGAATTTTTTGAAAAGATGCGGTTTTAGTTGCCACTTATTTATTAAATGAATAAATTAAAATATTTCATGTTGCCGTTTTCTTACTGTATCTATTCATATTATTCCTGTATCTATTCGTAGATTTATTACCCGATTAAGAGAAGTGACATGAGGGTTTTGATTTTGGGTCGTCTGCTCAAAGGTAGGTAACGATTTTTTGAATGAACGGCTGGATCGATTTGTAAGTTTAATGGCATAAATTATTCAGTCATTTTTTTTTTAAACAATTTTAGCTAAACGCACTTTCCCGTGATTGAATAAAATATATTAATTCGATTTGCTAAGAGATATGTAACGATTTTTTGGGCTAACGGCAGGATCCATTTTTATTTTTATTTATTTAGATTACCTTCTGTATGTTTATTGATTTGATTTGTAGTCGCCAATCGGCGACTTTATTTTATTTATACAATATTGTGTTTGGAATTCTTCATACTCTGAAAAACCACAAAATGAAAATATATATTTTTTTTTTACTAAACATTTCTTTATTGAATAATATTACAAACTGGCTCAAATAAGCACATTAGTAAATAGTAAATAGCAAATATTGATACAGTAATACATTCATACCATATGTACAATAAATAAAAATAAATTAAATAGAACAAAAGCAAAATAATAATAATAAGAATAATATATATAGACAAAAAGAAACTCCAACTAACCAATACAAAAAATTAAATACAAGCATATGTGTAATTTTAAGTTAAAAACTTAAATAATTTGTTCTATTTTTTAAATTGAAATGTATATACATATAATTCTTAAGAAAAAATATTTAAAAACCACCTCAAAAAGTATTATTGTTCGTATAATATTTTTTTTAATTGAGCTTTAAGAATCAAACATTTCATACCGGTAGTTAGTTTCTTTTCCTTCCAAAATAATTATCACTAAATATATTAAAAAAACTTTCGGGCTGATGTAGCAACCAAAATAAAATTCTGGATCAGCTTCTGTTCCCAAACTAGGGTAAAAGTATCAGTACGTGACATTCTCCTCGAAAAATGATAATAACAGATTTCAGGACATCCCAGGACTCTATTTCATATGTTTTTGGTTTCTATATTTTCTCCTTGTATCTCTGTCTGCTTTGCTTCAGCCATGGCGGAAAACTATTACCGAAATAATGGGTAGCAAATTAGTTGAGTTCCTCATGGTCCTCTTAGTGTTCCAGGAACAACAATCTATCAGTTATGGTACCATTCCTCATGTTTGGCTTTTTCTGTTTAATTACTTTGATTTATCCCAAAATGTTTTATTTATTTTATCTTCAAGTGTTTTAGACTATGTTTTGTACTTTTTCAACTTACCTTGATGGAGGAATTGAAAATTTAAAGGGTGTCAACTACTGGAGCCTTATAATGGTGCCTTTCGCCAGTAGCTGACGGGCCTGTACTCTCTTTAATTAAAAAAGATAACTTTATATAAAGGGTCTTAAAAATGAGACCATTCACTCCCGCTCCTTAAAAAAAAAAAAAAAAAAAACGCTGCAAATTATTTCACAATAGTTTATTATTTTCAAACAATTATACATATAAAGTAACATTACCTTCCTAGTGACAAAGAAAAAGAAATAAAAGGTGATTCTAATTATTGTACTAAACTTTTTTTTTTAAATAATAGTAATTTGGTAAAAAAAATTAGCATTATTTCAGTAACACATTCAAAAACCAAAACACAAAACAAAGGATAACCATCTAGAGAACATATCTTTACTCCTAATTGTCTGATTTTAACGATGTTTTTTTTTTCTAGGAAAATCCGTAAATTTTTAAAGAACCATACACAATAAACCAAAAATATTTAAATATCGCGATATCTTTACTAATAGTGCTTTGATTTCGATGAAACTTTCTTCATTTTTAAGGAAATTTTAATACCTTTGAAACATCTTATCACAATATTGACAAAAATGTATACTTTTTGTGTTATTTGGAATATAATTTTACCATCCCCCGTAACTTTTTTTTCAGCTTCTTTTCGTTGAAAGGGTGTCGAGAAAATTATTTTAGCGAAGTTTCATTGAAATCGGTACATTCGTTTAGGTGCTACAGTCTATAGCAACACAGGTTTTTCGGTAGCCATCTTGAAGGAAAAAAATCCGTCCAGTAGTTTCAGAGGAAATGCACGACGGACAAAAAAAAAATTATTCGTTTTTCGAATTCTACGTACCCTGAAAGGTAAAACCTCAAATTTTGAGGGGGGTTAAGTTTTCGAACTTTTTGTTCTATCACAATGGTTCATTATTGAGAATAATAAACCAAAATTGCTAGTGATTTGGATTAAATATTAAGCAAAAATAGGTTTTTCTATTGCAAAAGTTTTTTATTGTAGTATTGATATCATAACACTGGGATACAACGTACCTCCTTATTTTATATGTTTTGTTCTTATGTATGTAACTATCGTAAAATAAAATGGAGGATCAGAAAAAAAAAACTATTGTAAAAACAAGTTCTTCACAGTTATAATTATTTATCGATAAATTGAAGTCGAGAAATTAAATCAAATTAGTTTTATAATAACTTAAAGGTAATTTTTGTTAATATCTATTTAAAATGAAGAATATAAAATTTATTTTGCATAATTACATCCTTTTTTTCGTCCCTGTCATCTATAGGAACATTCCAAATCAGTGTCACCTACTGGTGCAACAGAACTTTTCTCTAAATTTACAATTTTTTAAAATATTTATAGATGTTTCATGGATTTGAAATGTGTCTGGGTAAGTCGAGATGGTGTTATATAACATGAATAAAAAAATACAACATGTTTGTATAAGTTTTTACACGTGAAAGTTCAAAGAAATTTCCTGAAGCATACATATCCACCTACCGGTGCATTTACTCGGGATAAGTCAGTTAATTCGGTCAAAATTATTGATAAATTGTATTTTTTGTACCAAATACCCAATATTTGCCGACTTAGGCTGTTAATGATACTCGAATACAGAAGAATACCCGAGAGAAGAGCCACTGATGAGTGAGTCATCGAGGCTGCTCACAGACTACCAATATCTCATGTCCTCTCTCTCTCTCTCTGAGTCAGCCATTTTATTTTATATTCCCAGGGCGTGAGTTTTTATTATAATATACTCTACATTCCTCTTCATGACATTTTTCAAACCAAAGCAACACTAAAATTTTCCACTTGTCAAAATATGGACTACTTTTAGATCTTACCTTGAAAATAGGACATGATTATATAAAAACAATTGTGTTTGTATCAGCTATGACTAACTATTCGTTAGTGTAATGTTAAAAAGAAAAAAAAAAAAGGAGTTTCTCCTTCACTAGCGGATCCAGGATTTAATTTTTTGAAGGGGGGGGTTTCAGCCCGAAGGAATTTTTTTTCATATATATAACGATAATTAATTTGAAAAAAAAAGAAACTAACTATCCATATGACATGGTGTCTTAGTGATTCTTGAAGTCCTATTAAATGTAATTACATGAACAATAACACTTTAAGATATAGTTTTTTATATTTTTTTCTATAAAATATTGTTATATTTTACCATTTGGGGAGGGGGGTGGGGGGGCTTCAGCCCGAAAGCCCTCCCGTAAATCCGTCTGTGGTACCATTTATAACCTCAGTATTATTGTTGTTCGAAACAACTTACAAAGAAGTTAGTTATGTAAATCTTGTACTGATCCGTTAAGATTCGTGAATTTATAATTGAAGACTAACAAGGTTAACTTGTTTAGTTCCATTCATAAAATTGTCTTCCAGTTGATAATATTAAAAGAAGTATTATAAAAATTTTTTTCTTGAATTTT
Source organism: Nezara viridula (assembly GCA_928085145.1). Classification (NCBI taxonomy): domain Eukaryota; kingdom Metazoa; phylum Arthropoda; class Insecta; order Hemiptera; family Pentatomidae; genus Nezara; species Nezara viridula. The sequence continues at coordinate 24,752,386 of OV725080.1, forward strand.
GAAAATAATATGATTATTATTACGTTGTGTGAGGAAAAATGTTAATCTAATTTGAATCTCTTGTAAAAACAGAAACTTTTTAAATATTTTTTTATTACTTTCATTGACCTATAATTGTAATATATATTAAGAGAAAATATTGCTATCGTCAAAATTTTCGAATCTGAATTTTCAACGAAAATACACGTTTTGAGGTTCCCGGAGTTCAAATAACTGAATCCCTCAAAATGGTCTATGTGTGTGTATGTCATCAGTCAAGCTCAAAAATGAAAAGTTGTAGGAAACTGAAAATACATACTTAAGTTAGGTATATACCTGGGATGTTTCAGCAACTTTTTCATTAAAATCGGCTAACCGAAAGTACCACTTTATATAATCGATTTTACACATTTTTACTATTTTCCCCAAAACAGCATTAACGATTTTGATTTAACACGATGTATCAATGTATAATTAAGTAATCTTTAATATTATTTAGGTCTTATCCCTATTGATATCGCTTAACAGGGCTTAAATGTCATATGTGCAAAATGTCTCCCTCTAAAGTAACTTTAATTTGATTTATTTAAAATAATTAACTCTATTATTTAATCTCTTATTATTTATTTTATTATATCTCTTACTCTATTATTTAGGATTTATAAGAAATTGGCTAAATATAAATTTTAAAATAATTTGATACTTTAATAAAGAAGAAAAAAAAAAAAAAAAAAAAAAAAAATATATATATATATATATATATATATATATATATATATATATATATATATATGCATATCCAGGTCGAAAATGAATCTTCTGAAATGGTCAGAAGGTGTATGTATAATATATCGTTGGAAAGCGTAGAATTTCAGAAAAAAATAATAACTAATAAATAAAGTTTTAGAGGGTAACGGAGAGTTAAAAAAATATATACATATAAATAATAATTTCTGAAAACTAACATTATATAATATAGATGACACGTTCCCAAGAAAATTAAATGAAATTTTCTAACTAAATGGTAACTTTTAAACAATTTTTAAGTTTGAAAAAAGTATTTAAAATTCACCGAATCAAGGCAATGGTATTGTTTAAAATACTATTTCATTGTACTTGTGTGAAAGAAGAAGTGAAATATAAAAATATTTCATTGATATGTTTATAATTTTAAATACATTTACTTTAACTCTAGATCCGAATCCGATATTAAATTTAAATAATTAGGTATCTATCATCGGTATATTCCGGAAGTCCACCATGTAACATTTTAGAAAATTAAATTAGTGAATAATTTGAAAAAAAATTTCCTTTTGTGAAATCACAACATTATCCACTTACAATTAGTCTGAAAACTTTTCAACTATCGATATTAGGCAATGAAAATGTGGGTCCTCCATTTTAGTAAACTTTATGATAGAAAAATAAGAGTTTAATCACTAATAGTAGTACAATATACAGACGTGCTTTCAAATTTCACAAGCCATATATAGCTCATCGATTGGAGTTATGTGATTTACGAAAACAGATTGAGTTACCAGGTTTTTATTGCCTGCCATCAATGTAATAAATATGGTTAGTGTTATTTTAATGGTATGAATGAGTTCTTAACTGTAAGGCTAGTAGTAAGGCTTCGTTAAAAGTACCCTTCAAAAATTTTATAATAGCCCAACATTGCCAAAAAATAATTTCTATTTAAAGTAGAGCTGTAAGTAAAAGTTTGTGATGCGCGCACCAGATTTTTTTTGCTAAGAGTATTTTCTTCATAAATTAAAGTTTCCCTCAGCCAAATTCCTCCCTCGGTCGTTTCCTCCACTTCTTCCCGTCCATCGCTTCTTCCTCCGTCAGCCCTCGGCCTGCCATACTCTGCCACATCTCTCCTTCCAATTTTATTCTGATTATTGTAGACGTTGGTTCGTCCGAAAAATCTTGAAAAAAATAACTTTGTTGTTGCATAAATAACAAGATATTTGTACACACCAAACTGCAGAATTGGATCGGTCTTTTAATGGTTTCTTCTCCTTGGAATCTTGGCAAATACAATTCCATTCACTTATGAAGCCTCTTTGTTACTGAACTGCCCAGCAGTAATTTCCGTCAATTATTTAAGGATGCTAGAGGGCAGGATGTGGTAGATTTCAATGAAGGCTGTAAGTGATTATTTTAGATGCGTATCAATCCTCTAATTCAATTCCATCCTTCAAGTATTATGTTGGAATGTTTGTACCAAAAAAAAAAATATATATTTCTAAAAACATCTACTTTTTATAAAATTATTCTTTTTGTTTTTACTAGCATTAAAAACTGCTAATGGCTTAGGCGTAGTCTACGGAGGGGCGAAGGAAGCCATCGCCCTCCCTCAATAAAAATAGAGAGAAGGTGAGGATATTGTTTCGCCACCTCCAATATTTCGAAAAATAAAAATCAATAACAATTAATTTATGTGAATGAATATAATATATAAACTAAAATGGACTATTTTACCACGCCCTATCTTCCTATTATTGAAATTTTAGTTTATATTTAAAGATAATTATATGTAGCAACATATCGTAGTATTTTATGATCCATTCATCAAATTTCCACATTCAGGAGAAGTAGGGTTAGTTTAGGGGGCGATTCCTTGATTAATGGGGAGAGACCTTTCATGAATGCCTGAATTATTATGAAGGTCTATTATTAAATCTTGTCATGTTGTTAGTTGTTTCTATTCGGCCTAAACAAATGACAAATGTATCAAAGTTGAACAAAAGTTCCCTTCTGCGAGAAATTACAATAACTGGCTTGACAAATGGCGTGGAAGTGACTTCAGTAGCTTATCTATATGGGATATGTCCACACAACATGCTGCTTCTCACTACTTGTTCGGTTGCTGAACTGATCAAGTGAACAGGCTGAAAGTTAAGAATAACTAAAGGTTGACATCGATGTATTACCGCAACTCATTAAAGTAATGGATTGTAACCTTGAAATAGACCAAGAAAATAAAAACAAAGAAAGGATAACCAGCGTTTATATAAATAAAATTTTATGAGAAGGAGTTATGAGTGCGGTCAAATAAATACTAAATTAAACAGATAGTAATTATTTAATACATAAATTTTTCCATTTGTTTGTATCTTCTACATATATAATACTTGATATTTTAACTACATTGTCACCCATTATATCTCTGATATCATCTTTTTATATCTGTATCTGACAACTTCTTCTTATTTTATATCTACTTATATTCATTTATTTTATTTTCACCATGTTTTGTATCTTTTGTAGCCCTGAAGACGACCTGCAAAGTGGTCGAAACTTCGGCAAAAATTAAATAATTATTATCTGTTTAATTTAGTATTTATTTGACCGCACCCCCCGATTAACTCCTTATCATATTATATCAACGGTCAACCATCTCTACATTAAAATAAAATATTAGTTTATAATTATTGTCTCAAAAATAGAAACACTGCAAATCACAATGGTTAATTATTTCCAAATAATTATACATCAAAAGTAACATTACTTTCCTTGTAGCATAAAGGAAAATAAATATAAGTAGATACATACTTTTGGCCTAAATATATTTTTTTTGGCCTAAAAATCAATAACGAAAACAAAAGATATAAGCTTTGCAGTAGAACACATAAAAATATTTATAACACCATATCTTTACTCCAAATTGTCCGATTTCGCGATTTTCGTTATTTTTTTAAAGGAAATTTCGCAAACTTCTAAATAACAATATACAACATCAACAAAAAAGTGAGTAGTTTTTGAGTTATTCGGAAATCTATTTTAACCATCACTCTTAATTTTCTTTCCAGCTTCTTTTCGTTAAAGTTTTTTTCTAGATAAATTTAAAGTGCATCGAAGAGAATACTTTAGCCAAGTTTCATTATTCTCGGTACATCCGTTGAGGTGCTACAGTCTTTATGACACAGGTCTTTCGGTCTATTTTATTTTGAAAGGAATACCCTATACCTAGTACGACCTACAGGATAAATGACTATACTATAACTTACATATATATATATAAACAATCAATACGTGTCTGTACAATACAATCTATGCAATACTACCACCAACAAGGTATATGAATAATAATAACACTTTAAACACTGACTTACAATTAGTTAAATGGGCACTTCAACCATATAACAGGAGGAGTTACATTAGCGATAAATCAGGTGGCATTTTTCTTACGGTTTTCTAGCGTAGAAGAACTTTAGATTTAGCACTGAATTTTTCTTCTGACATTAAGATGATAGGAGAGATATTATACATCGTATCGTTCATTATCCTCTTATATTCCCATTTTTATTCTTACCTATATAAAAAATATACAGGAAGAGAAAGAATTGCGATTGTGAAAAATTCGAATCCGAGTTTCATCGCAAATAAATACATATATTATTTGTCCTACATTTGTATTTATAATTAAGTAATATTCTTAAAGTTTTTTAATTTTCATTTTGTTCTCTTTTTCCTCGACTTTTAGGCTATACGGGTTTATTTCGGGACAGGAGGTGAGGGCGGGGAATTAATTCCAGAGTTAAAAAAGCCCTCCCACTCCCCGGCACATGGACGCGAAATCTTAATTGTTTTATCATAATTATCTTCCAGCAGGTCGCCGGGAAACGCGATGCTGTGCTCACACATTAGTCCGCTCAGAAATTCCTAGCTGAAGATTAGTTGTTTTATATTTTTTACACACCTTCAGGGAACTTTTGAAAATTCAATAAGTGAAGGAAAAATGTAAAATATATTACAGCAGCTCCAAATTATGGTAAAATTTACCCGATAGCCAATGCTTGGGACGTTTTAATGTAATATTCGATGTCAGAACACATCAAAATCCATCTGCAACAGTCACAGAGCAGTATTCTATTTCAAGGCAGAATAAACTAGATGTGAAGAAAATTGCCTGTTATAGAATTCTCGTCAGGGAGAGCAGTTATTGCTTCCGAGAAGAGTTGGCACGATCAAAAGGAATTTCCGAGTCAGGTAACATAGCCAGCGAGGTAACATGCACACGGGTCGGCGTCAAATGGTCAACGAAGCCATTTAGTACATAGGTATCACTATCCGATAGGTTCGGCTTGATGAAAGCTTAAAATAATAAATTGAACTATTTTTTAAATAGAGATACAGATCGCTTTTATAGGCAACTAGTTGCCGCGTGGGAATAATTCGCAGAAAATTTTGTTTAGTGAAGAAATAGCAAAACAATTTGGATATAAATAGTTCCTATTTATTATGTAAGGAAGGAATCAATAGTTTTTCCTTGGTCGTTTACAATATTCAATTAAACATAATAGACAAAAATATTTGTACAAATTATTTTGCTAAAACCTATTTTTAAACGCTGACTGGAAAGATAATAAAAGTAATAAAGATAAAATAATGCCCCGATCATGGGATTTTCTAAATTATTAAAAAAAATAAAATGTAAGGAAAAGCAAATGTCTTTAAGAAATAATAAAGTTAATATATCAGACAGGAAAAAAAGTGTAGTAGACTATTCTACTTCTAAATGCAATATCTTTAAACAGGAAGAAATATTAAGTATACCAAATCTAATGGACTGTATCTTTGTTAATAATTGTCCGATTTTTACGATTTTTTTTTCTTTTGTAAGTACTTTAGTAATCTGTCTAATTATCATGGGTACAATCAAGAAAAAATGCATACTTTTTCAATTATTTGCAAATAAAGTTTCTTTTCCATTATACTTTTTTTCCAGAAATTTCGGGGGATAGGATTATTTTTCGCATGTGAAGGAGAATAATATCTTCATAATGAGTGGTCAATCATTGGATTTGAAGAAGAATTGACGAAGTTATGGCGTACCGACAGAAAAACACCTTTTAGAAATAATATATAGGATGTTAATACAACATGCCACACTTAAGGGCAATAGGTATTGCTTTTGTTGTTGCTTGTAATCATTGTACCACAAGGTCCGACGATAGGGGGAGTCGGGATGGTAGCTTGAAGGTCCGAACCAGGTTTTATTTTTTAGCTTTTAAATCGTTTTGACACAAAAAGTTACTTATATTAGATAACAGGTTCGTAGGAAGTGGGGTGGCCGAGATGTGCAAAACACCCAAGTTCGCTTCCCGGTGCTGGGGTGGCTTTTTACTATGGCATTGATCCCCCGCCCTGCCTCTCGGTACGGGAAATCTACGTTTAGCCTTAAAGGCGAGGGAGGGGTGGACGAAAAAAAGTTCTAATAGTTACATAATATCTTCAAATAATATATTTGTTATAAACAACCTTATTCAGGTTATCCATATTGTTTGTGAGATTTTTTAAAATGACAACATGAAATAATGTTTTTGGTTTTAAAGAAGTTTGTTTTAAATTATTACATTATAAAGGAGTTGTTAAATTACAGAATGAATTTTTTGACAAAATGAGGAAAAGAAGAGAAATTTTGTGGTATTTAGGAAAAAAAATTAAAATAAACAAAACATTTCATATTTGATCAAACAAGTACTACCATAGAGTAGTATTCTATATACAGATATATTTTAAGACAATTTTTAGAAATAATGTGACTATAGGACTAAAGAATTTTTGAAAATGGCTCTTGCAGCCGAAACGTTAAAAATGATAGTTTTTAAATGTTTAATAAAAGGATTTTGATAAATAAATAATCATACATAGTTTACATATAATAATATTTTTGTTTCTTACATTATATAAAAAAATATAAGCAATGGTTAATTTAATTATTGAAGGGTGCCCAAGAAAGTCTGTCCCTTTGATTAAAGGACATTTTTATTACAAATACCACGGGATTAATAATATAATTGTAAATTTGGTGAAGCATGAATCTGTATCAAATTTTCTAGTACGCTTCATAAATCATAAATACAGGCTTTGTATGAACTTTATTTAAATTTAAAGCTATTAAATATCCATAAACCTATAAAATCATCCTTATCAAAACAATATTCAATGCCAAAATTTTACGTGCTCGTTAATAAGTAAGCGAAAATATGAATGGTAACTGTACGAAAGTGGCTGCGGATATAAAATGTTTTATATATATATATAATATATTTTTAATTTTAATTTTTAATATTTAATATATTATATTAGAAAATATAATATATATTTTCTCTAAATGTTCATAAATGACCGAAATACTATAATTTATACATTAATTGTAAAAAATAAATTGTTATAGTTACAAAATATTAATTATTTTAATGTTTGCAAATAAAATATATTAACATTTATATAACGGAATGAATACCTATAATAAACCATATAATTCTAATTTTAGTATATTTAATTAAAAATATTCTAACTGAAGTTCACCCGAATCAATTATTTCTTCGTAAATGGAATAGTAAATGAAGTTGCTCAGGGGTGTGTTCAAAAATGAAAGTACATACAGGTTTCATTTTGTGGTGTGCCGAAATTTCAGCTCGAATTTTAGGTATTCTTCAAGATAAAATAAACAACATAAAAATTAGTAAAAAAAAAAACAATATAAAAAATAAAATATATAATTAAACAGTATACAATTTTATAGTATGAAAATGTAATTGATATACTAAATATCTATGTGTAAATAATGAAAAATAAAATGAAATATTGAGATATGGATGAAAAATGATGATATAGTAAGATGAATTAATATATAATTGATTATATAATAATAAATAGAGATATTATTTATTGAAATATGTATATTATGTGAGACAATATCATACTGTTTTATTATATATTTTTTGTCTTCTTATATTATTGTTGTACTGCTTTCCTAACTGATTGCTTTCTAATTTAATTTAATAAAATAATTTAATTAAAATTGTACTATGTGACTTTTCTTCAATTAATTGACGATATATCAACTACATCCTTAACATTAAACGCTGTAATTTTAATCAAAAAGAACCTATAGATGTTGTTGTTTGTGAAAAAATATTTGTGTGAAAAAATATCAACACACATATATTGTGAAAAAATATGTATGTTGATTGGACAGAGTACAATGACAAATTTGGATTACTTTCGGAACTCCCGCTGGAAACTCTGACAGAATACTGACACAGTTGTGGACTCAACTTGAGACCAACTTCGAACTGCCGCTTCATCCCGCCTATCCCTGTCGTTAATTAACAACCCCATCGTGTCCTCTTCACTCAATACCTCTGAATACATATGGACAAAACGGGTGGATATACGGAGGAGGGTCTTTCAGGTTGAAGCCCCCCAAAATGAATAAATATATTTTCCTTTCATTGTGTATAATTCTGTGTAATATGAGTTAATTACTTAAACGATCACTATATATTTTCTTTGAAAATTATAGAGAATGTACAGATACTGAATATAAGAAGTGTTTAGAAAATATCTAACCCTTAATGCATGCTTGTATCGGTAATTATTATTTTTTTTTTTTAAAGGCCGTTCAAAATTAATTCCTAAATTAAAAATTGTCTCGATCGCAATACTTACCCTTACTATATATTACATATGTACGTAAGTGAAAGTAATGATAAACCAAAAATATTTTGAAATCGGGATATCTCTACTAATAGTGCTTTGATTTCGATGAAACTTTTTTTCATTTTTTAGGTAATTTAAACACCTTTGAATCATCTTACCACAATATCGACAAAAAAGTGTATACTTTTTGAGTTATTCGGAATTTAATTTTACCATCCCTCGTTACTTTTTTCCAGCTTCTTTTCGTTGAATTATGTTATGTAAATAAATTTAAGGGGTGTCGAGAAAATGACTTTAGCGAAATTTCATTGAAAACGGTACAATCGTTTAGGCGCTACAGTCTATAGCAATGCAGGTTTTTCTGCATTTTTCTTTTTTTCTCCTTTATTAACTTATCAAATTCTTTCAAAAGTGATATTTAGCATTTTTTCGTAACTCTGAATAATGTGAAATGATTAACTTTTTAAAATAAACCATATTAAAGGTACTTTAGAGGAAGACGTATATGAACATTGGGCATTTAAACTCTGTAAAGTGACATCAACGGGGATAAGACCTAAATGATATTAAAGACCACTTAATTATACAATGATACAACGAGTTTAATCAATATCGTTAGAGCCGTTTTTGAGAAAACTGTGAAAATGTGTTTCAGCGTTGATATAAAGTGGCACTTCCGGTTAGCCGATTTTAAGGAAAAGGTTGCAGCGGCATCTAAGGCATATACCTATCTTAAATACGTGATATTAGTTTCATAGGACTCGAGCTAGAGTGGTCACATACACACAGATCATTTTTCGGTAATTGGTTATTTGGACTCTTGGAGTACCTCAAAACGTGTATTTCCGTTGAAAACTCAGATTCAAAAATTTTCTCGATCACCCTTCATACTTACCCTTACTATATATTACATATAATTGAAAGTAAAAATCTATAACAATACCTTTTTAGTTGAGAAATTGGTATTTTATCGATTAATTATTGCGTTTGAATAAAAAAAAAGAAGGAAATTATTGTCTTAATAATTTTTTAATTAAAGTTCGGGAAACTTCAATTTTGTTTATTGTTATTGGCAATAAGTGGTTTCAACCATTGACATGTAAATTTTGTTTTAATTATTGAAATATTATGACTTCTATTGAAATTATTCATATTTTTCTACTCCTCACTCCCTCCACACCCTCCCCCCCCCAAAAAAAACAAAAAAAATAAATTGTAGTGACGTTATCAAACATACTACTTTTTTACTGGTTAACACTGAAGGATCTAATTAGACAGTGGACTAGAACGGGAGGAGGACTGAAGCCCGTCAAAATAGAATTTTTTTTCATTGATCTATATTTTTTTATGTAAATAATATAAGCTAAACATTTAAACAATTACATTATGTTCTATTTTAAAATTATAATGTATTTTAAAATTATATGCCCCTAAATGTAAAACACGTTTCAAGAAAAAATTATTTCTAAAAGCATTACTGCTTCTGTAATTACCGTTTTTTTTTTTTACTTTCACTTAAATATACATGAAATGTATAGTAAGGGACAGTATTGCAATCATGAAAATTTTTGGTTCTGAGTTCTCAACGAAAATACATGTTTTGATGTCTCCTGAATCCAAATAACCAAGTTCCGCAAAATGGTCTGTGTTTGTGCGTGTATGTGACAAGTCCAGCTCCAAAACAAAAAGTCGTATGAAAGTGAAATTGCATATTTAAGGTTTGTATATACCTGAGATATTACATAAACGTTTTTGCCAAAATCGGCTAACCTGAAGTGTCACTTTATATCATCAATGAAACACATTTTTACTTTTTTCTCGAAAACAGCACAACGATTTTGAATAAATTCATTATATCAGTGTAAAATTAATCAGTTTTTAATAGCTTGTGGGTTTTATTCTCATTGATTTTCTCTAACAGGGCTTAAATGGCTAATTTTTAATATTAGCTTCCTCTAAAGTAAAGTACCTTTAATTTTTTTTATTTCAAACAATTAACCATATCATATTGATCTCTAATATAAAAATAGTTAAATATAAAATATGAAACAATTTGATAGTTAACTAAAGGAGAAATAAGAGATCGTAACAGAAAATAGTTGTAACCCATCCGAGTTCGCCCGAAGATTAGAACAGGCTTCCATAGTAACATGGATACCATGAGGTTAATATAGTACGGACTCCGCCAATATTACATATGCGGTTTTCCTAAATGTTTTCGTTGGTATTATTTGATATTTAATTGGATAGATTACAGCGATATAAATATTAAAATTTGTATATATAAGGGTACTTAAATAAATAAAAATATCCACAATGAAATATAAATCAATATAGCGTTTATAATTTTTACTTTCACTTCCTCTTTGTCTGAAAATACTTATTTCTGCTAAGAGGGTGGTAAGTAAAAGTTGTGTGATGCGCGCACCGCACCAGATTTTTATTTTTAAGAAGCCTTCAAGGAGAACTTAAATATCATTTTATATAGATACTTCAGAGTATCTATATATATATATATATATATATATATATATATATATATATATATATATATATATATATATATATATATTTCCCATTAGTTTGTTTATATATATATATATATATATATATATATATATAAATGGTCCAACTAATGGGAAATACAGCATGATAGGTTTATGTTAATATACAATACTACATGTAACTCAGACTATGTAATTGCATGTATTGTACTCTTATTTGTATATTCAAATAATTGACATTTCATGAAAAGCAATAGTGGTTTAGTGAATTAAAAAATAATCGTAATTTGTTTATCTGATTGTTTCATATTATCCAGTAGCCAATGCGCCATTTGTTGGCCTATAAATATATGTGTCACGCCTGGCCATGGCGGTCTAGTGCGCAAGAACCTAGGGTTGATGGGGCCACAATCATTAGAGAGGTGACTCGATGCGGTCAAACGTCAACTAGCCAAATTGCTTCTTAGTACGGTACTTGTACCACAGTACTGGTATAAATTCAGCTTAGAGTGTATTCTTAAATATACTTGATGATAAATAAATTTATGTATTTACTCAATATGTAAACAGACAAAATGGTATTAAAAATACTACTTTATGGCTCTCAATCACAAGGGGAGATTACGAAAGTGAGTGATTTCGATGAAACGAAAATATTAGGCCCATGTCCGAGCAATTTTGTGAATGCTCCCTAAGAGCCGGAAAAAACATTATAAAATTGTATAATTATTTTATATTAATGTTTTCTGACTTAGTTTTTCAATGGTTGTAACGTTTACTTAGTAGAAAATCCTGACAAGTTATCAATATTTTAGTAAACGGCATGAAAAAAATGCTTTTAAAAAAAATCAAGTCAAAAAAATTTTGTTTTGCTTTTAAAAAAAATCGAATTTAAGAGTTTTAATGCTAAATCTAATCTTTATCGTTTTTTCATAACAAAAATTTACTTGCCTACTTTACTGCAAGCGTCTTTGGTTTTGGTTTTTGTAATTTATTATAAATTAGAATTTGTTTAGTACAATCTGTAATTATGTTTTTCTCATTTCACAAACAAAAAAAATATAATAATATATAATAACTTAGAAATCTGTGCAGAGTAAAGTCAGGAAACATTAATATAAAAGAATAATAATATTTGGTTATATTTTTTTTTCTCGACTCCAAGGGCGCATTCGCAAAACCCCTAGAACAAAGGTCTAATATTTTTCGACCTAGTATCACCAAAAAAAGTTTTATTAAAATCGTGACCTCACGTCCGTAACCTCCTCTTGTTATTATTGATCACATTGATTATTGGGAGATATTACAATCTGCCACAATTAAGGAAATTTATAACAATGTTATGAGAGCGCATTTAGACTCTATGTACAATAAATAAAAATAAATAATACAGAAAATTAATACTAAAATAAATGTAAATAAACTAAACTAAACAAAAATAACTGAACTAATAAAAATAACTACCCCCACATACACACATGCTTCTATACAACATATTAAAAAAAAATAAAAATCATTCACTCAAGACCTCCGAGCCAAGCCTTTCTTCCCACTCGTGAAAGGAAAGACAGGACTCCAGATCAGAGGCGCTATTCTCTGAAAACATACTGTAACGATTTTAATAAAATTTGCCTAAACTCTTCTCCATGAAATCCTTTAAATTTATCTAAATCCGAAAAAGAAAGAAAAAAACTTAAAGTTGACTTACGAGAGTATCTGAGTACATATTACTGAAATTACTTCGAGGGATAGTGTCGAGATTGTATTGTGGTTTCTGTAAGCCGAAATTATTAATTTAGTGGTGGAAAATGATAGGGTCATACAGAAGTTGTGGAATCTATTTTTATGTGGTTTTTACAGCAGAGATTTTACCTGTACACCCATTTTATTTTTAATTATAGATAAGTCATAGAAACGCCATAAAGGCATTTGATACTTGCTTGGAGTGAGTGAATTGATACGTCGACTACCAAAGCCTACTACTTTTAAGGAATTTTTGAGGTCATGCGTTTTCTTTACCAACAAAATTAGAGATTCAGCTTGTTCATGTAATAAATAATATGATAATTTTCAGAAATATATATATATATATATTTTTTTTTTTGAGATGGGCTCATATTTAACTGATAATACATACATTTTCGTTACCTTGTGCATTTTTTCCATGATTTTAAATTTGACGTTGGATAATTCAAATATTTTGATAATCCGATCAGGCAATGAAGACCGCTCTGTAAAATACTACTGTGAATATCAGCTAGAAAAAAAAAATACGATGAATGCAGAATTTTATATGCGAATTATTAATACGAATAGTTATTTATAAAAAGAGAATATCTAAGTGGGTCATAGAACTGTCAAGTCGTTTTGCCATCTCTGTCACTAGCAAGTTTATTGACTCCCTTTGCAGAGTTTGCCTTTGACGCATAGCCTCATTGTTTATAGTGGTCGCCTTCTGAAGATTCTGAATGGAGTGAACTTGAGAGAATATAGCCCCTTCCTTAGCAAATCGGTCGACTATTCCATTCCGCAGTGCTGAATATCCACTGAAGCAGGGTTGGCCATTCTCCCCTTCCCCTCCCCTAGGGTCAATGGCGCATGAGCTTCCCCCACTCCCAAGAAATGTTATATACTCTAATCTTCTTAAAAACAGAGCAAGCGAAGGTAGAATTAGAAAAATCTTAGATTATCTTAAAATACACTTGCTATGGCCTAGTCCATGTTTTAGCTGTAAGATAAGATAAGTTTTGATATCCAGAGGCTTTTCACAAATATAGGAACTGATTTATGCATAAAAATGATAAATGAGAAGAAATAGAACCATATACCACAATCAAAAATAAAAAAATATTTATTAAAGGCATAGAATCATGCATAAATAATTGCTAATTTACATATAATAATAACATGTACAAAATGACATATGGACTACCGATGGGTTCAAATTTAAGTGGCATATATATAAATAAACTAATAAATAAATCATTAGACAAACCAATAATTAAACCAGTCTGCATAACTGAAAAAGATCAATTTAAAGATTTGATAGATACATTTAATGGAAAGAATAAAAGAATAATATTCACAATAGAAAAACCTATAGATGACAAATTAAAATTTTTAAAAACAATTAATCTATTAAATTAAACCATTTTTTAAATCTAAAAATCCTCAATTTTTTTCAGTAATTTTATCAAATATGCTTGAACTTCTGTGATGATGACATTGTTGCACTATTAGGATTCCTCATGCTTCTTTTCTCAATATTTATTTTTATAAAACATATTAAAGAGAAAAACTATCCACTAAGCCTTATTTAAGTTGTATTAGTTTTTCCGTTTGACAGCTGGTTATAATCTTAAACTATCCTTTTTAGTGTCATCGGCGCGAGGAAGATTGGAGATTACACTTGCTATGGCCTAGTCCATCTTTTTCCTCTAGTTCCCTAGTTTGAAAATTTTCAATCAGAAAATTCATATCCACGTAGCAATGCGCACCTCTCGAAAATTCAAAATCCCGTCAAAATTTCGCTCCCTCAAACATTTTTATGGTGAAACTTGGGCCTTGAAATTTCCCTTCTGGGCACCCCTACACTGAATTATGACTCTTAAATGCTGGAGTTGAATGTTTTGAGGGATTCATATTGAATTCTTGATGGAGGCACATTTTGGCCGGGTTATGAATTTTAGGAATGAAAAGTTTCATACCAAGGGATAAGGATAAAACATGGAACAGATCGAAGCAAGTGTAATTGTAGATGACGAGATGGCCGAGTGTGTTAACGCACATGCACAGCACTGCGCGTTGTCCGACAACCTGATAACCGAACTTTTAACAGCATAATTACCCCGTCCTCTCACCTTACCCAGGAAAAACCCCGTGTTGCCTAAAAAAGAAAGGATGGTAAATATAAAAAAAAATGTAATTCTATACGATCTATGATTGTTTTAATTCTACCTTCGCTTGCTCTGTTTTTAAGAGAACGTTAGGAATAAAATATCTTGGGAATGGTAGAAATAGGTTCTTGCGCCGTCGACGTTGGGAGGGTGGCACCCCTGTAGGTTTTCTGCTTCTGCAAGAGTGTGGAGTCCAGGTTTGCATTTGGACTTGAGGAACTGTAATTCTAATTTCGCTTCCGACTAGAATATTTTTTTGGAATCTGGGATTCTGTTTAGTCGTCTTATTAACCTGCTATTCTTTACTTATGCGACCCTAAAAAAAAATCAGTAAGATTTTTATTTAAGTTAGATAATCTAAGAAAGATATTTAATAATATGTTTGACTGATAAATCATCTACTTTAGATCGCTGAGTTGTCGAGGAATTACAGAAACATATGGCATTATGGGTTTAGGTTTTCTTAATTTTGTGCTAGTAAAACTTCTTTTCATGGTTTCCTGAAGAATATTTTATGATCGATTTTTGAAAGACCTAACATAACATTCAAATCACATATAATTAGGTAGGGACTATGGCTAATTGTTATTGAAGTTAATTCTCATTGGTCGGATTCTTATAATAGCCTGCCGAAGTTTATTAATGTTTGTGACTCCAGATCCTGAGTACTCCTGTGTGGTCCGCAAATCAATAACTTGGAGATCATTATCTACTCACCGCTATTGTCCTTATACAGAAAGGATCCTCTCTTGTGTCGCGACTATAATTCACTTCGTTCAGCTAATTGTTTGAATTAATTAAATCATTTACGGGGAGATTTATTTCATTTTATTAAATTAACTAGAGAAAAAATCAAAGATACAATTGGTATAAATAAAAGATAAAAATCATCATGCATGGTAAATAAATGACACCAGTTTCAAATAAATGGTAATGGTTTCTTTGTAATATAATAAAATATATGAACCGACATATGTTCGAAGAATGTCTCCTGAACGTGTTCGTGAATACAGTTGCGAAACTTGCTGGGCAGGGCGGAAGGAGTGCACTGATGGAAATATAGTCCTCATATACCAGTTGTGATCAACCTGTAGCTATGGAAACATAAATTGTTTATATCTTTTGCTTATTAATTGTATGAACATCTAGAAAAGGTTACAGACAGTGTGTTCCCGTTACAGTGATTGGTGATACTACATAAAAATATTCGATACATTTACCGGCATTCGTTCCAATAGGCCCTTGAATCCGAAAAAAATGATATACAATATCAAACGAAATTGATGTTACTTATTGTTGCCTTTTTAATTTTTTGATTACTTTAAAAATTCGTTTTGTCGGATTTTTTGATGTGCGAAAAATATCATCTCAGTTTTTCCCTAAAAAATATTTATCTCCATATCTACAAAATATAATGTTTTTTCTAAATCAGCCCGGTATCTTGAGTAAAGATTTTTTTTTAAATATTACTTCTTTCGTAGGATGGAATTAGTAATTTTGACAAAAGGATTTTTTACTGGAAATTACTAATAAGAGGTTCTGAAGATGGCGAAATTCTCTCCAAAACGTTAACAATATCATAATTGTTTGTGACAGTTTTTTTTGTTTTCTCCTTCCTCGCCGTTCAGGCTATACGGGTTTTACCGAGTTAGGGGTGGAGGCGGGGGATTTATGCTAGAGTTAAAAGCCTTCCTCCTTCCCCGCCACTGGGACACAAGTTCGTACTTATTTTATAGAAGACTTCGGTTATCAGGTTACTGGGCAACGCACGGTGCTGCGCACATGCGTAAGCTCGCTCGGCCACACAGTAGCACGAGTAAGGGAAAACTCGCGACATCGGCTAAATCTATTTTTTTTCAACTTCAAAAACTAGATAAATTGTTTTATTGATACCTTCTGGAATTCGTGATAATATTTTCAGTTGGCAGAATATACATTATTGAACAGTTCATATAAAAAAATAATAAATTTAGTCGATGTAGCGAGTTTTCCCTTACTCGTCCCATTATGGGCCATTCCATTCCTATAATTATTGTGACTAATATAGAGAAGTTTAGATATAAAAAGACTTTCCTGAAATTTGAACGTTCCCCTTCTCCCTCTCTTGGCTATAAGTTCTCCCAAGCAAAAATATTTATTATCTTAGTTTTTCAATTTGAAATAAGAGATTTATTTATTTATTAAAAAGGGGCACCGCCCAGTACCCCAAATGGTCTCGGTATATTACTGGGGTTGACATTAGACTATGACTTTACACAGACAAACACAGACACGTATGTTTTTATTCTCGGCTGTTTAATAGTTTATATAATTTTTATTAATCTTGAGATTCGTTCCTGTTCTTATCGCTTGAAATTAAACTTTAGATTAGATTTGGTTTTTTAAATAATTTAATGTTGTAAAAGTAAATTTTCAACGATTGTCTGTACAATTTCGTAACTAGTTTCATTTAAATTTAATTTAATATTGTTTTTAATTTTATTATCTATTACATATTTTCTCTATTTATCTGTTTTTTTTTATCACTCTATGAGATGAATATGAGTGCAATAAAGTCTCGAAACGTCGCCAAAATATATCCTCAAGATGCCCAGAGAAAATAATAAAATCCTTAAACGATTGTAAAGACTGTCGATTTGTCCATTATCAGTTAGTGAAATAGTTGACAATTTCTCTCTTAAATGAAGGTTCTGGTTCATTAAATGTTCTTTATTGCTCCATTTAATTCGCCAATTACTCTCAAGTACTTAATAGATCTGATGGAAATAATTCGCTTCTCCTTGTAGGCACAAGTCAAGCAGCGTATTTTTACTTTCTCTTAATATAATTATTTACTTACTGCTATAATATTACAAGATGAAAATATTTGCCATATTTCTCACTGTTTTAATATATTCAATACGCTATATTTAATATGTTATTTTTGATAAAAATCATAAAGATTTTATTCACTTATATTTTCGCATCAGCTGATTCCTTTATACAATTTATCTGGAAGAAAACATGATAAATATTAACGAAATAATATGAGTGCCCTGTTTTCAATCAACAATTATTTTAGAACGTGTGAAGTGTGATCACTTCTTGGATTATTTGTATCTTGTTTTATTTATAAGTCTTCATATCTTCGTAGTATCATGAAATATACTTACAGAAACTTGAATAAGTATTCCTAGTCTTATTTTTTATGCTTCATACCGTGTTATTATTTAAAGGATTTTTGGCCAGAAATCACCAAATAGAATGGGAAATCTCTTGTTGATCCTCTAGAAAAGAAGAGACAGCCCTCTGCAGATTACGAATTGGACATTGTGAGTTCTCGGACGCCTATCTACTAACAGGACCTGATCCTCCGACCTGTGAGAGCTACAATGTCCAAGGAACTGTAAAACACATAGACTGTCCTACACTAAAAAAAATATATCTGAGAATGTTTCGATATAGCACTAAACCTAAATGACAACGTAAAGACTGTCAAAAAAATATTATAATGCCTTTATGTGAAACGGTGAAACTCTGTAATAGAATTTAATTAGAAGGTGTTGTCAATGACCCTGCAGGGTAGAGGCAACAAAAAAAAACTAAATAAATAAACATTTTTACAAATAAACTTTGTTTTTAGGCAATTATGTTTATTAAAATACATCAAATATCATGGAAAAGCAAGAAATAAAATAGTCCGTGGGACAGACCCCCTTCTATCGAATTATTAACATCCGCCGGAAATTTCGTAAATAGTTTCATCTCATCGTAACCTACAACTATTATTTTTACGAAAACTCTTGGAATTGGGGCGTTTTCAATCTGGAGATCCTCAAATCAGGAGGGGAGCAAACTTTGTCTATTTAATTAGGTACCAAAAACTCGTAAATACCCATTTGCCTTCTTCTAGGATCGTAAGATAATTTGATCAAAAAATCGATAAGAAAAGGTGGCCTACAAAAATATTGGATCGTTTGTCCTATATAAACTCGTTATTTTGAATATTTGGGGGTGTAGGTCACTCCAAACGGCTCAATATTTTTGAAGGTCACCTTTTTTTCTCGATTTTGTTACAAAATTACCTTACTATTCAAGTAGAAAGCAAATGTGCATTTACGAGTTTTTAGTACCTAATTAAATAGGCAATGTGTGCCCCCCTCCTGTTTGAAAATGCCAAAGTTCCAAGAGTTTTCGTAAATAAAATAGTTGTAGGAAACAATGAAATGAAAGTATTTATGAAGTTTCAGGTGGATGTTAGTAATTCGATAAAGCTTTGCAACAATTAATTGTAAGTCATTCTTGCTAAAAACAAGGGTACTTATAGGTGACTGGATAGAAAATCACATCATTTATTTACACTGCTCCAGGCGAATCTCAATTTTTTCCACATAAATCTCAATTTAATTAATAAGGACTTGGAGCTTATTCAACGAAGAAATTTTTCAGAAAAATCGCATATAATTTATGATTTTTTTAAAAACAGAAATTAGCTTAGTTTAGCAGAAGTCCTCTTTAAATTGTTTTAATAATAACAAACTCAATTTCCATTTGAAGCGACTTTTGTCTTGTTCACAGCGAAGTAATTGTTAATAATTTAAATTAAATAATTCTTTAGTTATCGCTTCGTATTTAACAAAAAGCATGATTTACTTTAAAAACCAAAAAAAAACATAGATATACTACTTTCCTGCGTAAATTTGGTCTATTGTTTATAGAAATTTTTTTGTAGCTCACTTCTCTGTAATTACGAGGTATATCAATCTGCATATTCTTTTTAAAAATAATTTTAACCTTACGATAAATTATATATTTTTAATATAAACGAAATTTCTTGATTATTGGATGATTTTTGTTTAAACATCATACAAATTTAGTGTAAATGCATGGTAGGTAATTTAATTTTAAAATTATATAATTAATATTTTGAACTATATAAAAATTATTTATAAATATTTAAGTTACAAAAAACATTAAGTTACAAAATGGTGTTTTAAAATTGAAATATCTTAATGTTCTATTGACTAATTACATTTTTTTACATTTTAAATAAATACTCGTCACTAGCGGATCCAGGATTTAATTTTGGAGGAGGCATCAGCTCAAAAGATTTTTTTTTCATATACATGTAACTATAATTAATCAGAAAAAAAAGAAAGAAATTAACTACCTATATGAAATGGTGTTTTAAGTGGTTCTTGAAGTCCTATTAAATGTAATTACACGAACAAGAATACGTTAAGAGATAGTTTTGAATATTTTTTTTCTGTAAAACATTGGTTATATTTTACCATTTGGGGGGAGGCTTCAGCCCGAAAGCCTCCCCACGTAGATCCGCCTGTGATACTCATTAAGCATACTCATTTTGATGACTGACCAATAATCATTTAAATAATAAATTAATAAATATTTATTGATTATTCTCATTGATTTACTAATCTACTGATATTCCCTGTTCCAGTAAACTGCTCGGAGGTGGAATCGAGTCGATGTCCATTACCGAGGTGTTCGGGGAGTTCCGGACCGGCAAGACCCAGATGTCCCACACATTCTGCATCACCGCTCAGATCCCCAACAACAGAGGGTACAGCGGCGGTAAAGTCATCTTCTTGGACACCGAGAACACCTTGTATCCTTTTTTACACAGAGTTATTAATCTGAATCCAAATATGTTCTTCAATTATAATCAGATTATGGAAATCACATTTCGTAAAAAGATTAACAAAAAACCTGATATCCATTTATTTCATTAAAAATAAATGTTGGAAACATTTTCAAAAATGGAAAAATTTCCAATTACTTGCTATTTAATGAATATTTAAAAATGTAAAATATAGTTCTTGAAATTAAATTTACATTCTTTAAAATAATTTTAATTTATGACTTTTCTACCGGTAATAGGCAAGGGAAGTATTGTATCGCGCAAATTTCCCGATGTGCGGTTTTTAACGTTTCAGAACCCCCTCATCCGAAAAACACTGTGTCAAGATTATCTCGAAACAAGTGGACGATTTAGTTGCTTATGTTTTTTCGCTTTGTAAGGCTATCCAACAAAAATTCCAAAAACACTGATTTTAGATATTTTCTCGTTTTCACTGCTTTAATTCATCAAATAAATCGTATTCTAATGATTCCTCTGATTAGCTGTTCAAGAAAATAATTCTAATCCGGTTTTATTTTATTTTAAATTTATACATTTACAATTGTTTAAATTTGTCTAAACTCGGAATATTTATGGAATGGACACACTAGATATTTTTTATTTTTCTAGCTCCGTGAATCCATCTGGGGTACTCAGAGATGCAGGGAGACTGCTTGCCATGCCCTGGCTGCTTCACACTCGATAGAGGCGACATGCCTTAGTATGACTCACAGGAGTGGCATCGCCTATACTTGATGAGATTGGGTCATAGCCAAAGCTTTTCAGCCCATTCTCCTATATCGGGCTTATATCTCCCTAAGGGTGAATTTAATATTATAGTGTCCCCCCCAATGGTCGAAATTCATTTGAGAATATTTGAAAATTTGAGGAAAACCATAAATGAATTGGCATATTCCCAATATATTTTTACTAGTCCTATATATTCGCGAATTCACTAACGGATCCAGGATTTAATTTTGGGTGATCTTTAGCCCAAAATTTTTTTTTTATATATATAACGGTAATTACTTTGGAAGAAACAGAAAGAAATTATGTGTAAATGGTGTATAAGTGACTCTTAAAGTCCTGTTAAATTTAATTAAATGTAAAACAATTCATTTAGACATGTTTCATAAGACATGTTTCATAAGACATGTCATCTTTTCATAAGACATGTTTATATTTCACCATTTGGGGGATGTTCAGTCCGAAAGCCACCTACGAATATACTCCAGTGAGTACGTTTATTTTTATATTTACTTACCAAAGAAATCAGTGAAGTATCATTGTGTAATTTTTGAGTTATAGACAATTTTTTTTTTATCTTTTCTTTATTGAATATTAATACATTCTGCCACATTAAAGGGCATTAATATTAAGGCTACATGATTCATTCACACAATATGTACATACAAATAGTCAAATAAAATTGGGAATTCACCGTAAAGTTAAAAAAAAAAAAAATATATATTTGTACCCCTTTGCTCACTAGGTGAAAATTTGAGGCCAAAGATTTTTATTTTGACTTTATCCTTCGTCTTAAACCCGTGACATCCTGTCCTACAGTATCCTTTAATAATACTCCATTTATCCCTGTAGAACAAATCTGATACCTAGGACTTCATCTGGACAAGCGTCTTGATTGGAATCCTCATACAAGACTAAAACGACAAGAAACCACTCGACGTTTCCGATTACTCCAGCACTTACTATACAAACGCTCTAAATTTTCACTTAATTAAAAAATACTCATATATACATGACTATAATAAGGCCTATTTGGACTTTCCGAAGCTTTGGAGCTCCACTGAACCATCGAATTTTTCTCATATCCAATCCTTACAATCACAAATTCTTCGTAAAATCCTCAATGCTCTTTATTCTATCACAAAAAAAAAATCGTCCATAACGCTCTTAGTGAACCATATGCTTCCAGTTTGGTCCAATCCTGATACCTACTCTTCCATAATAAAATTCAGAACCATCCGCAACCCTATTGTTTCTAACCTTCCTTTTTTTCGATCCTAGATAACCCTCCAAGGTGTCAAAAAGCGTTTTCATGTCATTATATTTCAGTGTACACATTTACTAGATGATTTATATTCTAATACAGTTGTAAATATGAATAAATAAATACAATTTTTGTTTTCGATTGCTATGAAAATTCATATTTGAGGGTTTTTCCAAATGCGAAAGACCAATCTCAATTTTGTTACTCGTTCAACAAATATTTGAAACCGTTATGTGCCGGAACTATAGGGGTATTTGTGTACAGAGTTCAATATCGAGAAATGAAATATTGAAATGTGATTTTTTTTATTTCCTTTACCATTTTACTGGTCATTTCCGGCATGAGGGGAGGGGAGAGGGCATGGATATTCTTGAGGCATAAACAAACTTATTTTATCCATAGTGGAAAGGTCGTATATTCCATTGATCTATGAAAAATAAATTTAAACAACTCAGTGTGGATTCGAATAAGTCGATCATTACTGTCTCAAATTCGGATAATTTTTTTCAAACTTCCTTAACTACCGTAGCATAGTGTGTGGTGCCATGTTCACGATAGTGTCAGTACAACACGCCCTCAGTGAGTTTAGTGTCAGACATTCAATCCGCCACTCTTGAACAATATGCCCGTACGTTATAAGGCCAGGTCACAGGGTTATCAAGTTATGCTATTATATCCACAGTCCATATTTATTTTCTTTACTAACTGTAAAGTAAAAATATACTTTAACTAAAGTATTCTTTTTTTTTACCAACTTAATAATATTTAAAAAAAAATATATGATTCGTAAATATTTATACGATGTCGTTATGATTCGACTTTAGTGATAATCAATAACCATTCCTTATATTTAGTGGCTGATTTGCTTCCACAACAATCTTCATATTAACAGATATTAACTGCAGAGGACTAATTCTTAATCATAATTATTGTTTAAAAGTGTTGCAGATTATTATTTAATGATTTATTTTTTGCAAAAAATGATACATCGAAAATACCTAGTAGATCCTTTAAAGATTTTCGGTAAAGCATTGGATGAAATTCTTTATTTTATTTTTTGTAGAGAATTTAATCATATTAGAACTGTGTATGTAGATAAACGTATACTTTTTGAGTTATACATAAATAAAATTGTGTTTCTTTATAATGTTTTTTCCCGCTTTTAATTCGCGAAATATAATTGGGAATGTACCGTATTTGTAAATTTAAAGAAGGAAAAGACTTTAGGTTTCATCATTAAAGCCGTTTCAAATTTTGACCCAAATTATAATTTTTAATACATACATATGTAATGCATTGTAATAAAATTAATTGCCTAGACACATATTTTATAAATATAAAAATGATGATTTTATAAATATTAATCACGTAAAGTGGTTATGAAATTGTTTTTTCTCCCAGGTCTCCGTCATAGGAATTGATATTTATATGTAAGTGACAAACTTGATGTTTGTTGCTAAAATTTACGTTTAAAAGTTAAATTAAGAATTATACTAATTGCTTCAATTATTTTCATGAAAACGTAATTATTAGGGCTAGAAAAATAAAGTTTGCCACTTATAAATACGTATCAATTCCTATGAAAGGTATCTGGGAGAAAAACACGATTTCATAACTTTATATAGGCCGAACGGCCCAATATTTTTGTAGGCCACCATTTTTCTCGATCTTGTGATCAAATAATCTTACGATCCAAATGAAAAAACAAATTGGTATTTTCGAATTTTTAGTACCTAATTAAATAATGAGATATTTAAATATATTTGTTACAATAAATTATACTAAAACTTAATATACTAACAGAATACTTAATTAGGTTAAAAATATAAATGTAGAAATAAGTTGAGAGTTGCCCAGTTGACAGAGAGACTGTTTCACCGCTTGGATTGGTGGAGGCAGCTACAAGTGGAAGGGCAGCACCTCTGTAAATTTTTGACCTGAACTTGACCTCATCTTGGCTAGATCAATATTCTGCAATAACCTTCGATGACCTTCCCCTTTTATGGAAACTGTTTATTTAAATAATATCGATGATAGCAACTGGAAATAAGACAGATTATAATGTAATGGAATGTGGTTATCGTCGATTTATTGCATTTTTGTATGTTTGTATTTCGACCATATTTACAGATGAAACTATTAGTGCCCATTCCTTCTGCCAAGGTCGATGGCGCATGAACCTTCTCCCTCCCCTCCTCAAGATATTTTATTGCTCTCCTCTTCTTAAAAACATTAGAAATTAAAGTGCCGTAAATCATATACAATTAAACTTGCTAAGGTTTGTTCCATATATTCCATTTGTCTTGTTTGAAACTATTCAATCCGAAAATTCATAACTCTGTTGAACTATTATAACATAACTAGTGTTGTCCAAATGCAAGACCGATACGAGTCTTCGTCTTGCAAACTCAGTCTTGTCATGGTCTTGGTCGTGCGGAAGAGTCTCGCGATAGTCTTGCAGTTATTTATTACCTTATTTTTATAGAGATATTACTGTAATTTTTTTATATAGAAGAAACCTAATAGGCCCGAATGGAAAATTAGAAGAGTTAAACGCAAAGAAATGTTGGTTATACCAATTATTAACATATAGTAACTAAGATTGTCAAGTATTAGTAACTATTTTGCCATAATTTTTATTCAAAAAATCGATTTATTTTACCAACCCTGGTCTTGGTCTTGCAACAGTTAGGCGGCCTTGGTCTTGATGTTGCAAAGTGCAAGATCAAAACCGATTTAGGGCAACACTACGTTGAAATTTGTCCCTCTCAAAAATTGCGATGGCGCAACTTTTGGCAAAATCCCCTTGTGGGCACCCCTGGTTCGTGGTATAGACACCTTTTTATCAAATTATTAACATTCGCCTGAAACGTCGTAAATAGCTTCTTCTTTTAGTAACCTAAATTTTTTTATTTAGTAATTTTTTTGGAAATGGGGCGTTTTCAAACTCTTGATTGGCAAACTTTATCAATTTAATTAGATACTAAAAACTCGTAAATACCAATTTGCTTTCCAATTGAATCGTAAGATAATTTGAGCACAAAATCAAGCAATTAGATGGCCTTCAAAAATATTGAGCCGTTTGGCGTGACCTACACTCCCAAAATGTCAAAATAACGAGGTTACATAGGCCAAACGGACCAATAATTTTGTAGGCCACCTTTTTTCTCGATTTTATGATCAAATTATATAACGACACATGTGGAAAGCAAATGAGTATTTACGAGTTTTTAGTATCTAGACAAAGTTTGCCGACCTCCAGATTGAAAATGCCCCATTTCCAAAAATGTTTGTAAAGAAATTACTTGTATCTTAATAAGAGCTATTCACGAAGTTTCAGACGGATGTTAATAATTTGATAAAAGGGGTATGTACCACGGACTGTATGAATGTAACTGTACTGTATGTACGTGCATCAAAATTATACAATCTCCGTTATATGTATATATCAAAAATAATAGAATAAAGTTCACAGTGTTCTGATTTCTCAGAGAATAAATTCATAATTTTATCTATAATTTATCCATAATTTTAAATAAAACAAATAATATATAGCAGATCACTTTCTTTTCTTTCTTTTTTTTTTTTTTACTATGAACATCAGCTGACGGATAAAACATTACTTCAAGAATCTCAGAATAAATTTGATTCTTAACTGTGTGTTGAGTGTCTTAAAGTGATGTACTCTATAATTGGTGATTTTATACTGTTAATATTACCTTTGTTTTATTCTTTTATCATTTATGTTTTTGTTTTTTTTCTGTTCTGTTTTATGCCTGGTCTGGTCAACTAGTTAGGTATTTACAGCGTTATTGCTTTCTTTTTTTGTTGTAATATTCTTGTTTATATTATTAATATTGTAATATCCTTGACGAAAATTAAGTCGACCGGATCGGTTGAGACCTATCTGCGACAGGTTCAACCTGGACCAGAATGCCGTCTTGGACAACATCCTCTACGCCAGAGCTTACACTTCCGACCAGCAGATGGAGATCCTCGACTATGTGGCAGCCAAGTTCCACGAGGAAGGGGGCATATTTAAATTATTGGTAAGCCATTCCATTTTATAAACTAATTCCATGTATTTCCGCCACGTTTCGGGCTATCCGCTGTTTTAAGGAGGGTATAAGGTTCAGGAAACATCATGTGTATGTATTTAATATATTTCTGTTATACATATTTTTATTTGTATCTATTTAAAAATGTATGATTTATATATTTGATTACTAAAATATGCAAAAAGCTCGAAAAGAGACATTATGAATGGAACAACCTCACCTATAAAGCTATCAGGTTCTAACATATAAGTGGACAGTTAACTTGCCAACGTTTCGCTAATTCAGGTATCATCAAGACAGATCACATGTATGTAGAAAGAAAGAAGAAAAATAAAAAAATGTATATTGACATTTCATCAAGCCATCCAAAAACATACTCCAAAAAACATGAGTATGTTTTTGGATGGCTTTTTGAGATGTAAACACTTTTTTTCTCTCTTTCTTTCTGCATATATACTGAGAGCTTGTTTTTTCTAATTTGGTGATGCCTGAATTGGCAAAACGTTGGCAAGTTAACTGTCCACTCATATGTTAGAGCCTAGTTTGGATTGTATATATTTAATATGTATAATATAGAGCATATATTACACACCTCCTTGCTGTGATGAGATTGAGTTATTTATAATACCTTATTTCCTTTCCAAAGATATCATGTTAAGAAATTAATAAATTAATCTAGATGGTAGCAAGGAATATACTAAAAATCAAGTTCTATTAAAAAAAGACGGTTTATTTGTGATTTAAACCTATACATTAAGAATATTGCATCGAGGATGCTGTGTTGGACGACTAATCAATATATTATTGTACAGTCATTACAAATTTACATGAGAAGGTTTTGAATTACAATAATGTGAAAATGTGGAGGAGTCTTCAGGTACTATCTTCTGATCTGATTTTTTTAACTTGTCTATATGTGTTTAGGCATGCAAAAAACAAAATTTCTAACGCGGAGCTCCATGGGAAAACTTTTTTAAGCCAAAAAAAAATCAGATTTTTTCTATATGTTTTTGTTTTTTCACCTATAAATCCTAAATGATGCATCAAAGCAAAAACTGAACTCTTTAATAAATTAAAGAACGTTAAATTATGCATTGAAAGAGAACCTAAACCTAATAATTGAGTTAAATGGTATGGTAGAAAACTGCGGTCAACCAACAATGATTTTTACCATATTTGTCAAAAACCGAGTCAAATTACTATAAATGGTCCAATAGCTTGAAATACGTTTCTTAAGAAGTAAAACCTATAGAATCAAAGTTGTAGAGCATCAAATTTCGAGTCCACTGAGTATAAACTATTTTAACGTTGTTATAGATGAAAAATAGAATTTATAGTTTAATATACTGTTATAGTTCTGCGCATGCGCTTGATTTGAATACCCACATTTCACGTCGTGTCCCACAGTTTTACTATTTTTTAGTAGAATAAGTGCTCAGTTTTACTTTTTTTAAAAAAAACTAGTTAAGCAGACATCAAAACAACAACAATGGACTAACACCACAGTGAGTAGTGTTGTTATTTACTGTGTGTTGTTAGTGTTGTTACAGACAGTGAATTTAGTGATTTAGCGTCTATAGGCTTAATCTCTATAGTCATAACAGCTGACGGCTCCCCTCTCCAGTTGTGGCCCTGCCACGTAACTGGCTGATTCTCAGCCGGTGGTTCATCCATTGTAATAACACGCAGACGTAGTTTTATTTATTTATTTTTTTTTTCCCTTTCTTTTTTTTTTTATATGCGATATTACCACCAAGTAATGTCAACTAAGAGGTCCCATTCAGTTGGCTCTACCCCACGTAATTCACCGCCTAAACAGAAAACACGTCGTAGTAAGCGATTAACACCCCCCGGAACTCCTCCAGCGAACACTCAAGAATCTGTGTCTCAACCACTGCCAAGTACGTCTTCACAAGAAATGGAATCTCCATTTTTTACACCTAATCCATACCAGGTGCTTGAAAATGACAGGGAAGAAATGGAAGATGCACCTATACCTCGAGAACCACGCCCACCTCCTATCTTTGTCAAAAATTTGAGAAATTTCCAGTTGTTGTGTACTCAACTTAATAAAATCTGCCCAGGTAGCTATACATGCCTAAACAGAATAAATGATACAAAAATAATACCGGCCACACCTGAAGCGTACCGAAAAATCGTAAAATATTTAACAGACACAAATGCGGACTTTCACACATACCAGTTGAAACAGGAAAGAGCACTACGAGTTGTAATAAGAAATTTACACTCCTCAACCCCAATAGAAGTGATTAAAGAAGAGTTAACGGCGTTAGGGTTCAAAATACGTCAGATAACCAATGTTTTAAAAGAAAATAAAGAACAACCAGGTGTAAAGAATAAAATCCCATTGCCCTTATTTTTCGTCGATCTAGAGCCATCGCCTGGGATCGAAAAAATATACGATGTGAATAGAATTTTCTACACCAGCGTAAAGGTCGAAAAACCGTACCCAAAAAGAGAGTTCATCCAGTGCCATAATTGCCAAGCATATGGCCACACCAAGTCTTATTGCCACCACTTACCACGCTGCGTGAAATGTGGTAAAACACACAAGTCTGGCGAGTGTAATAAACCAATTACAGAACCAGCAGTCTGTGCCCTATGCCTGGAAGGCCATCCAGCCAACTACAAAGGCTGCCAAATTTATAAAAATCTTAAAGCGAGATATATGAAACCCAGGGACCCTGATGATACACCTAAACCAAGAAGAGGACCCGCTAAAATTGTGAACTCTAAGGTTTCTTTTGCCAAGCTACTTGGGGGTAGA
Organism: Nezara viridula; assembly: GCA_928085145.1. Classification (NCBI taxonomy): domain Eukaryota; kingdom Metazoa; phylum Arthropoda; class Insecta; order Hemiptera; family Pentatomidae; genus Nezara; species Nezara viridula. Next base: position 24,781,699 of record OV725080.1, read on the forward strand.
GACCCGACTAATGTATGTGAGGCCCTGCCGCAAGAACAAACTCAACCCCAATCTCAATATCCTATCCCACCTAATGTACCTAATCAACAACAACCTCACCAACATCAAATCCAATATGTTCCTCCACCGCCTAATGCTACAGATCTAACCAGCTTATTGACATCCTTTCTTTCAGAATTTAAATCCCTTGTTACCCCACTGATATCACTTCTCACTAACCTAGTATCTCACCTTATCCCTCCTTTAAAAAATCCTTAAATGACTTCCATCAAACCCATATCCATTCTCCTTTGGAATGCGAATGGTGTTAGAAATCACATACACGAACTAACAGCCTTACTACAAGACAAGAACGTAGACGTAGCCCTAATAACGGAAACTCGACTGACTAAAAAACAGCTCCTAAAAATACCACAATACATAACTTACCGTACCGACCATCCTGACGGTAGAGCACATGCCGGTACTGCAGTCATTGTGCACCAATCCCTCTCCCATCACCTACTCCCACTGCCTACACACGATTTCCTACAATCCACCGCAGTCGTAATCAAAACCTTCTCCTTTCCTATTACCGTTGCATCAGCGTATTGCCCTCCAAACCAATCCATCTCCAATATCCAATTTAGTTCCTTCCTCATTTCCTTAGGACATCATTTCATCTTGGGTGCAGACTTAAACGCCAAGCATCAACAATGGGGTTCAAGAACCACGAATTCTCGTGGTCGAACATTGCTGTCTGTACTCAATTCCCAAAATTTTACCCTTCTTCCACCCAACTCACCTACCTACTGGCCCACTGATCCTAACCGTAATCCCGATATCCTCGATTTCTTTATCCATAATGGTTTAGGTGCTCTCAACCATTCCGTTGCCCGTCTTGACGAGCTTTCCTCAGACCACAGCCCATTAATACTCCAAGTATCACTAGCTCCTATTCCTAAACCCTCTCCTCCGTCCTTCATCAGAGGCCCAGTTAACTGGAAACTCTTTCATCAAATCCTCTCCGATAAAATTGACCTCAGAGTAACCCTGAAAACCTCTGAAGACCTGGACAATGCAGTACATTCCTTCACTACCAAAATTCAAGAAGCAGTCTGGACTGCTTCCTCCCCTGATCACTCCTCAAAAATCCTTAAGAAACATAATTTACCTCAACACCTCCTTGACCTAATCCACATAAAACGCCGTGCCAGATTATTATGGCAACGTACCAGACATCCAGCCGACCGCCACTCCTACAATTATCACTGTAAAAAATTAAAAAAAGAATTAGCCACCTTCAGATCCCAATCATTCAATTCCTACCTCACCACACTCTCTGCTCATGATAATTCCCTTTGGAATATCACCAGAAAAATCCTCAAATCCCATCATATTTCCCACCCTCTTCGACGAGATGATGGCTCCTGGGCAGCATCTGATGAAGATAAAGCCGAGGAATTTGCCAAACACCTTTCCTATACTTTCGCTCCTCATCCAGAATCCCATCCCAGCCACACAGTAAAAGTAGAAGAATCCCTCTCAATACCTATCCCACTCTCCTTACCACCTAAAGCTGTTAATCCCTCTGAGGTCAAATACCTTTTACGGAAAATCACACCTCGCAAATCTCCTGGATATGACCTTCTAACCCCACAGATCCTTCGACAACTTCCATCTAAAGCCATCATATTTCTTACATATATATACAATTGCATCCTACGAACTACCCACTTCCCTCTTTTATGGAAACATTCCACCATCGTCCTCTTCTTGAAACCAGGCAAACCTTCCAACAATACAGCATCCTATAGACCAATTAGCCTACTCCCAATCCTCTCAAAAATTTTTGAAAAGATCCTACTGAAACGAATCCTACCTATAATTGAATCCTATAACCTTCCTACTCATCAATTCGGATTTCGTTCCCAACATTCCACTGTCCAGCAAGGACTCCGAGTTGTTGACCATATATCCTCAACCCTAGAAAGCAAGCAGTATTGCTCGGGTGCATTTCTGGACATAGCGCAAGCTTTTGACCGGGTATGGCACGCCGGATTACTCTTCAAGCTTAAAATCCATCTACCACAGTCCTTATACCTAGTACTCCGATCCTATCTTTCCGACCGCTCCTTCCGAGTTCGCTGTGGCACCGAATTCTCCGACTGTTACTCAATTGAGGCTGGCGTTCCTCAAGGCAGCGTCTTGGGCCCCATCCTTTACATTCTCTTTACCGCTGATATTCCTGTCCATCCCGATACCCTCCTGGCAACTTTCGCTGATGACACTGCTATCCTTTCTTCCAACTCAGATCCTGAAACAGCGTCCGCAAACTTACAAAGGCACCTCTTCCTGATTGAACACTGGTGTAAGAAATGGCGCATTAAGGTAAACGAATCTAAATGTAAACACATTACCTTCACCCTTCGGCGTAATACCTGCCCACCAGTTTATTTTAACTCCATCCAGCTTCCTTTCTCAGATACAGTCCGGTATCTTGGCTTTCTCTTAGACAGACGACTAACATGGAATCCACATACTCGACTTAAAAGACAGGAACTTAACAGACGATATGGCCAGCTATATAGACTACTGAATAGAAAATCTAAACTTTCTGGTGAAAACAAATTACTGATCTACAAGACAATACTGAAACCCATCTGGACTTACGGACTAGAACTATGGGGAACAGCCAAATTTTCTAACATCAAACGCATTCAATCCTTTCAGTCTAAAGTCCTCCGTACAATAGTCAATGCTCCCTTCTATGTAACCAATAAAACCCTACATCATGACCTTAATATCCCATTTATTCTTGATCTTATCCCAGCCAAATTTTCCAAATTTCACCAGAACCTTTCTCATCACCCAAATCCCGTTGTACAATCCCTATCAAGCACCACCCATCCCTACAATCCCCTTCGTAGGTTAAAGCGGCAGTGGCCACGAGACCTTTTGTAAATATGGATATTTTGGAGTTCTAGCAATGGCCAGATTCTCCACTCAAGTCATGAGTGTCTGTGGCTGTAGCGCTCTTACTCATCCTCCGCTGGTTTAAAATACCAGTGAAGTGGCTGAGGGAGAAGCGTAGGGATCTGCTAAGCCTCCCTTTTCCCTCCACATGTGGAGGGGAAAGGATTGGTTCGGAGATCACCTGGCAAATTGTAAATAATGTATGTTTTATATAAGGTGTTTGTTTTACTTTTATTTCTATTTTTATTTACTTATGTGTATATATATTATTTTTTTTTCTTTACTCTTTTGTTCTTTCTTCTTATTCTTTTGTTATTACTTTATTTATTTATATTTTTGTATATACGGTATGAATGCAATCTCTGAACTCTATTATAAGTGTCCTTAACTGTGACAAATTGTAATATTTCTGAATAAAGTGTTTTTTAATAATAAAAAAAAATATACTGTTATAGGTGAAAAAACAAAAAAATATGACTTTCTTAACTGTAAAAAGTTTTCCCTTGGTGGCTCGCCTTTCCAATATTGTTTTTTGCATGCTTAATCCTCCATATACAAGTTAAAAACAAATAACTTATCTCACATTTTTCGCAAAGGATTTCTCGTTCCGTTCCTTAATGGCCTAATATTCTTTAAATCAACCGCCATTTTTGGAAGCAGCGGTTCTGGAACCGCAGACAGACTTCATTTTACTCAGAATAACATACACTTTCATAATTCACAATCAAATATTCGCCTTCGATGAGATCGAGTTTTGGGCCCTTTCTTCAGGGCTATCCAGTTCTTAGTGATCCAGTTCTTTGCTAGGCTTTGTTTCCAGGTCCTCTTAAGACCTCCTCCAACTGATCCCTTCACTTGACATCCTTCTCGTTTAACAAAATCTATATACCAAAATGCTATACCAGAAGTTTAGCATTTTCGATACAAATACTCTGTACAAATACCTTGTTGTAAGTTTACCTACAATATTCTGTGTAATATTTATATTTTTCATTATTCGACTGACTATTCATTTTTATTTAAAATACATTTATTTCAATAACCACATCATGCTCGATACGTAGCATTACAGAAAGAGTAAAAGTGATTTGAAATCATTGTAGAGAAAACCAAAATAATGAATACTACAAGTATTGTTGATAATCATACTTCATTTTTACTCAGCAATGTTATAACTGAACTGTAAGTACTTTTCTATGTAAAGCGGACAAAATATACTTTTTGTATTCGATCATTTAATTTAAAGTCTCGGATGTCAGGATGAAATGGCTTATTTAATACCTTATTGGAGCTCTATATAACAATGGAAAAAGTTTCTTTAAAAATATTTTAGCCGTTTTCTCATAAAAAGCAGTCCAAAAAGAGTAAAGAACAGATAAAAATGTAAGAATATCGTTATTATTATAATCTTTTATAAGACAAAGAATAGTCTTAGCAAAAGTTAGTCCATTATAATATATCAAAATAAATTTTTCATCTTTACTGCTACAATTCTTTGTGACACGATAGTCGGCGGAGAGTAGACGAAATTTTTATCATAATGTGGAAAGTTTAGTCGTAAAGATGAAAAATTATGTCATATAATTTTTAATTTAACTTCAGAATGCTTCAAGTTCAACGAAGTATTAATACTCGGGCAGGCGCTTCATGGTTACCATACCGCATAACTTTCCAATCGTCAAACAAAAAAACTTTGCCATAGGTCGGCACCTATATTGGTCATGAACGGGGGAGGGGCAAGGTACCCCCAATATTTTAGGATTGGGGGCCAGTCCCACCAACACCTCGCTGTTATTTACTTAAAAATTACTCTTAAAAACTTCAATAACTGTATTTTAGTAAATAATTATATAATATTATAGGTGATAAACTGATAACTGAGCTATTCCTCTATTTTATTTTTGTCCTCAGCTTCCTCGTCTTTTAGATTATATGGGGGTTTTCCCCAGCCAGGGGGTAAGGGCCAGAATGTTGAAAAAAGAATGTTAAAAAAAGTTTTTGCATATGGATTAAAATAAATCAGAAACTATAAAATATCCTCTCTATAATGGGCTATTATTGAAAATTTTATCTTTACGCGATTCCGTGTTCTAGAGAGGCGAAAAGAAAAAAATAGTGTCAAAAACCAAATGATAACGAGTTTTGGATAAAATTATCTCAAAAACTAAAAATCGGACCTGCATACTGTAAGCGATGGAATTGTACATCATTTCACTCTCTCTGTAATGGGCTATTATTTAATATTTATATTTTATACTATTAAACTCGCCTTGTTAATGTTTTCATTTTTATCTTGTGGTCTGAAGCACACATCTTATTTTTGTATTTACTAAAATTCTCGAAAATAGGGCGATTTCATTCTGGAGATTGGTAAACTTTGTCTATTTAATGGGGTACTAAAAACGTGTAAAAATCCATTTCCTTTCCCATTGAATAGTAAGATAATTTGATCACGAAATCGAGAAGAAAGGTGGCCTACAAAAATATTGGGCCATTTGATGTGATCTCCATCCCCGACATGTCAAACTAACGAGATTATATAGACCAAACGTCACAGGTTTTTTTTTTCGATTTTGTGACCAAATTATCATACCATTCTAGTGGAAAGCAAACCTGTATTGATGATTTTCAGTACCTCATTAAATTATTTAATTCAAAGAGAAAACGTCTCATTTTTGAGAATTTTGGTAGATAAATAAATTGTAGAACACTATAAGATGAAGCCATTCATAAAATTTTAGATGGATGTTAATAATTTGATAAAAAAGAGTCTGTACCGTGAATTTTAAGCAACAACGTAGAAATCTTATAAGATTAGTTTTCCATGAAAAGGTCCGGACATCACGAACTGTAAGTTTAAACCTAACACGTAGCAAACTAACCTAACTTAGCTAGTAGCTAAGTTACAAGTTGATTATCATGTTATGGGTACTTTTTAAGTCCAGTCACGTATGTTATGTCGCGACTGTTGCTCACCCATCCTAGGCTATGACAATGAGAAGAATCAAGCTCATATCTCCTTGCATTAATGGATCGTGAATAAGCTGCTTTATGAAAATTAAGATTGAAACTGTTTATAATTTTAATTTAAAACAAATCATGTAAGAAATTATAACATGTTATTCTTTAAAAAAATAAGCGATGTCATAACGTGATGAAACCATTCCCAGAGATGTGTATATTACAGGATATAATTTTGTTTGGTACCTGAAAAGGTCCTTTTGACATCCCTCGATTTTTCTTTTCCTGCCTTTCCTTGCTCGGTGAGTTTCCTGAATAGATGTTTACAAAACAGTGGAGTAGACATAACAACCTTTTCAGTAGCCTTCCTGCGGTTGAGGACGAGTCTCCTTTGCGATTACTAAAGCCACAAGGTTTTAAACCGCTTTAAAATATAAGTGGTCAAGATAATATATATATCTACAGATTTCAAAATGAAGATAAGTAATGAATTATATATTTCACTGTAAAAAAAAAAAAAATTAATATTAAAATATAGATTTTCCTACAAAATAGTTTCAACGTTATTTAAAATAGTTCTAACGTTATTTAAATTAGCTATTATTTATATTTGAAATAAAAATTTCATCTGTATAATGGTATACTTGATCAGTACTAAGTATAGAAAGATGAACAATTTGAGCATTGTATGTTACACTACATTATGGAAGATTAAAAAATATATATTGTTAAGTAAAATAAATAAAAAATTGAGAAAAGATGCATATGAAAACATTTGTACAAACATATTTATTATTTATTAATTTGTGGTATTGAGATAGGAAAATAAATGGAGAGGATGACATTACCAATTTCCAGCCATTGGAAAATTGCCGATTTTGTGTGGAATAAGTGACCTACGTTAAAAATGTTGGTGCTCACGCAGAATTGGATGCTCTACAACATTGATTCTATGAATTTTTCCACTAAGGGAACTCATTTCCAAGCTATAGGATCATTTATAGTAATTCAGCTCAGTTTTTGACAAATTTCGTAAAAACCAGCGTTCGTTGACCGTGCTTTTATACCATACCACCAAAGGGTGCCGGACAATGCATGGTGCTGTGGTTATATACAATTTTTCCTTGAGTATGAACCCAAATATGCAAGTTAGAAGAATACAAACTTTTACCACAATTTTCATAAAATATTTCCCGTTTCTATCCTAAAGTTTTTTAACTTTATTGCCATTTTTTAAGCAGTGGTTCTGAAATGGCACACTAAGTTGATTTTACTTAGAATAACCTACACTTTCGTAATTTACATCCAAACCTCCGCCAACGATCAGGTCCGTTTTTTTGTCCTAACTCTATGGCTATATGGTAATCTTCCAATATTAATGAACTTGACCCCATTCATCTCTCGTTCTCAATTTTTTCTTCTGCGCCCGAAATTCCTCTCCTTACAGGTCCAAAGAATTTCCGGAGGGTCCTTTCTTCCGTAACAAGTTTTCCTTCATCAGGCTTGATGGTTGCCGAAGCTTCAGAGCCATACGTCAACACTGGGCGTATCAGCGTCTTGCATAGATGTGTTTTTGTTTTATCGTCTTACTTCATAGACGTTTCAATAGGCCAAAGATGCATCGGTCTGTAATTCTGCTTTCTATTTCTATGCTCAGTTCATTGCTTGAACTAAGTTCTGTGCCTAAATAGATGAACGATTACACCTGCTTGAACTTATTACTAGATCCTATTTACGTTAGGAGTTACTATTTCATTTGTAATTATTATCGTCATCTTCTATGTACTTTCCATCTTTTTATTTATCAAATTTACATACTTCTATTTATATCTCATTTTTCTGATATAATTTTTGCCCTGATGACGATCCACATGCTTGGATCGAAACGTCGACAAGAATTATAAATCATATAGCAATTGCATTTCCCGATTATTTGTCTTCCTCATAATTTCATCAGTCAACTATTTCTCCATATCTAAAAATAAATGGTATTTAAACTAGGTTGGCTTTACGAACGGGGATTGATAATAAGTATGAATCATTAGGGATTTTTCGAAGGAAATAGTTCTATGAAAAGAGATTTTAAATCGAGGTTAAGTATTCTCAAGTCATATCAGTGAAAAATAATTTTTTTGTACCATAAACATCATTTCTGGACGCTTAAGGAAAAAGAAAGTAAGTGTATTTTTTTGTGAAAAAAAATAGAGTTCAGTGAATTGCTCATCTGGAAATTTTTCAATCTTCTTCATAGCACACTAGTGAATCAAGGATTTATTTTTTTTTGGGAGGGGTGCTTCATCGTGGAAGCTTTTTTCCCCATATATATAAAGATAATTACTTTGGGAAAAAAAGAAAGATACTAACTACCTATATGAAATGGTGTTTAAATTATACATGAAGGCCTATTAAATGTAATTAGACGAACAATAATGCTTTAAGAATTAATTTTTACATATTTCTGTACCATAAAACATGGTTACATTTTACCATTTTGGGGGAGACTTCAGTTCGAAAGCTCTTCCCCCACCCCCGTAGATCCGCCTGTGCTTCATTGTTAATGGTTCTGTCTACCCAGCACTCGCTTATAGTATATGCTTTATATTCTACTATACACCACCTACATGCAAACCTTAACTGAGCTTTGGAAGTAATGAGATACAATCAACAATGGAGCAAATTTCATAAATAAATAAAGATGTTTCATCTTTTACATAAAGGTTAATTTATCGATTATTCATTGAAAAATAAACTGATTAGCGGTTACTTCATTCATAATTTTATAAAACTATTTATTTAATAAAGATAATTAATAATTTAATGAAAGAGATAATTGTAGATATAGTAAGAAAAGAATAGCTACCACGCCGTTATATACCCGAGAAGGAAGCATCTCATTTTTAGAAGAGGTCGTGAGGTAGTTTGCGAAAGATGTCGCGCTCATTTTTTATAAACTTGCTTACTTTTTCAACAGGTGGCTAATGCAAGTCTAAAGAGACTTGAAAGATATTCCCACCGCGTAGGTCGCATTTACTGTTCAAAATATCTTTCGAGGAGGTGGCCTACTTTTTGAACCAGCTTGTGTTAAAACTTGGGGCCCTACTTAAAATTAAAACACAGAGCAAGTCTCCAGTCTAGGACCTGACATTTTTATAACCGGCCTATCCGTTTGTAATTTTTGTGAAAGTCGTATTGGATATTTTACTTACTCAAGACTTTCTTAGAGATTTACATACCATAATAATAATAAAAGGCTTAGCGAACCCGAATATTCGATGCCGACACCACCAATCGCTCATTACACAGCTTCCTCTATCGTTCGCCGTCCAAACCTAGTCCTTTCAGATCGGCTTTAATTCAATCTTCCCACCTTCGCTTCGGTCTACCCCTCGGACATTTAACATTCGGTACAGCAAATATTAATCTTTTAGGAACTCTCGTTACTAAGCCCAACAATTTTACAGGCCCATTTGATTTGCCGGGATGAAATCACCTCAATTATATTACTCGGATATAGTTCACGCAATTCGGCGTTGTGCAACCGTCTGAATTCTCCGGTTAATTCATCCTTCTTCGGTCCGAATATTCTACGCAATACTTTATTTTCAAAAATCTTAAGACGTTGCTCATCCGTTAATGTAAGCGACCACGTTTCGCAACCATAATGAACTGTAGGTAAGATAATGGTTTTATGGATTCTAATTTTTAAGTTGCGGGACAAGAGGCGCGAGCTAAGTAGTTTTGTTACCTAAAAATAACAAGCATTTCCCGCCTTCAGTCTAACCTTAATCTCTTCTTCAATTTCATTTTTTCTAGTTATCATAGACCCTAGATACCTAAACTTCTCTACTTGTTCAAACATATTACCATCTAAATCGATATCGCCAGTAATATCACCATTTTTGCAGCTTACCATATATTTTGTCTTATCCTTGTTTATTTCGAGAGAGTTTTACATACGCTTATCAAAATTTTAAAATTATTTAAACCATAAACAATGGTAATATTTCTTGAGATGTACTTCCTTTGACTCCTCGAATCCCCCTGGCAGGTGATAGACTCCATCATGGCCCTGTTCAGAGTGGACTACAGCGGGCGCGGGGAGCTGGCTGAGCGGCAGCAGCGCCTCGGGCAGATGTTGTCCAGGCTGCAGAAGATATCGGAGGAGTACAACGTGGCCGTCTTCATCACCAACCAGATGACAGCGGATCCGGGAGCTTCCATGACCTTCCAAGTAAGATATAACTTATCAAGATTATAGAATAATATTATTTATCTGTAAATAATAACTTCAAATATTTCATTAATTTTATTTTTAATATTATCTTTTGATATTTTTTTTTGTCTATAAAAATGTATTTGCGCCTCTCAACTTATTGTTGACAACCAGCAAATGAGCTGGCGATATAGTAAATAATGACAAGATATGGGGAAGGAAAGTACTCAGCAGTACCTCTTCCCTAACTTGTTCCAATTACTTAAGTTCCTCATATTAGTAGTTTCCATGGGCATGGGGAAGGAAAGTACATAATATATTAGTAGTTTCCATTCGGAGTAAATGCGCGGACGGCGGACGACATAGGAATGACGAACAAAAAAATTGTAATCGCTTTTCGAATTCTACGTATCCTGAAATGTAAAATCTCAAATTTTGAGAGAGAATTAAGTTTTTGAATTTTTGTTCGATCACAATGGTTCATTAATGATAATAATAAACTATAAATAAATTGGAAAGAGATATATTAGTAAAAAAACAATTTTTATAATATAGTTCTGAGTTTATTGTAAAAATTTTAATTACTTATTTTCTTAAAAAAAAATTACATTAAACGGAAAATAAACATTAAGTGGCCTTAGATTACAGAAATATTTTCATTTGAATTTTTATATTTATTTAGTTTGAGGCGAAATGAATTTTTTTTAAAAAACGTCTTGTAAATAAAAGTCCTAGTTTTTATAAATAAAATTTATTATTATTTATTAAAAAGTTCTAGTTCCAAAAGAACAATAAAATATTAGAAAAGGCATGGGGCAGGAAAGTACTCAGCAGTACCTCTTCCCTAACTTGTTTCAATTACTTAGGTTGTTTAAGGAAGGAGATCTCTCATCCAACCCCTTTTTGGTCTCCTCCTCATGTTCTGACGTATGTCAGCTGTAGCCATGTCTCTTATTATGTCCGTTTAAATTTATGTAAAATCGTTGATAAAGGATCGTTATATGTTGGTCAACTGTTGGTCAACGGAAGGTGAAGGTCAGTATGTAGAGTTTTGTTAGCCTCGTACCAAGGTGCTTTTGTTGAGTCGCAATAATATTGATTTGAAGGTTTGATATTTTTATAGCTGGGTCTTTTTAGCGATACAGTATATTTCTGAGGAGTACGTCCATATGGGTTTAAGTAAATGTGTATATGTATTCAGTTTCGGTCGCAGTTTTAGTTTTGAAGATTTAGCAAAAAGAGATTAAAGTAGTCATTTTTTAAGTGTCTTTAAACTTGTGTATTGTATTTTTTTTTTTGTTTATATAGAAATATTACATTCTGTCACAATCAAGGACATTTATAATAGTGTTCAGAGAGCACACTCACACTCTATTTACAATAAATAATACAGAAACTAATAATAATAAAAATAAATGTATATAAACAAAAGAACTAAACTAATCAAAATAACAACTAAAACACATGCATACTATACAATATTTACAGAATCCATTCTCTCAGAAGAACTCTGAGTCAAGCGTTTCACCCCTTCGTGGAAGTAAAGGCAGGACTCTAGGAGATCCCAGCGCCTCGCACTGAGCCTCATTACTGGAGAACCATTAGAGGCTGAGCAGAGGCGCTATAATTACACATACTTGGCTTGAGTGGAGGATCTGGCCATTGCCAAAACTCCCATACATGCTTATTCACAGGTCTCTGGGCTACTGCCGCTAAACTTGTGTATTTAAACTTGAAATATATTAGATTTATTGTTTTTGTGTAACTACTCTTAAAAAAACTATATATTATTACATTTCTTCCAATTTTCTTTTTCTTTTTTTACAATATTCATCAGTCCCTATATTCCTCTATTAAATTATTTAATATGAAGGAGTTTTTTACTTTTGTAATCATTAAATTTATTTTTTCTTTTGATATTTAATAATTGTTAATCTCAGGAAATATGATAAGTAAAAAGAGACCGACAAATATTTGTCAGTTCAACGTGACTAACTCTGCTTAATCTTTAGCTGCTCCTTTGTTTTCTCGATAAAACTATAGCCAATAGTTAACAACTGCTACCCTCCTATATTGACCTCTTCAACTCAACAAAGTCATTTCTTCTTATTCACTCGTATTCTGTAATCAATATATATCTTAGACTTTCTAGGTTTATCTTTTTCTTTGAATCGACGTTATGATTTTTTAAAACCATTTTCCAAAATTATTATGATAACAATTTGTTATATTTTTAACATTTATTTTAAAAGAGATTTGAATTAGACTCAAGCTTGTGCGTGCTAGGGTGTCTTGGCCGTTGTTTCTGTGAACCACCTCATCAGAATCTTCAACTCCTAATTTGTCCCGTCTAGCTTCACACCGACTTACCACTGTTTAAGTATTGAAGCCTGGCTAAATGTTTATATTGACTTTATTTATTTTAGGGAAAAATAAAACAGGAGACATAACAACCCCATTTATGGCATTTGAGCATTACAGGTGCTTATATTTGGTACAAAACTGATTTCAAACCTTAGTGAAATAATATATGTGGGAATTTCTCATTTCTCATAATACAGTGCATTTACTTATTTCTATATTATATTAAAATTTGATCACTGGCCGATTTACCGTGAAAATTATTACCACGTGCCAACTACTTGAGCATAATTCGACAAAATATATAGAAATAGAAATAGAAATAGAAAATAAACTTTATTCTGGGACGATGTAGAATAACAATAATGAACAGCTACAAAAGAAAAAATACATACACTGGCCAAAAACTAATAGTATGTAAATTACTTAAAAAATAAAATAAAATATTCTCATACTTATAATTTCACTGGAAAAAATGACAAAAATAAAAAAAGAATTACATGCATAGAAAGAAAAAGCGAAACCTCAAGAAAAGAAAAAATATCAAAATTACGTAAATAAAAAAGATTGACTTATCTTAAAACCCAAACAGCCACTAGCGGATCCAGGATTTAATTTTGGGGGGGGGGGGCTTCAGCCCGAAAGATTTTTTTTTCATATACATATAACGATAATTCATTTGAAAAAAAAAAAGAAATTAATTACCTATATGAAATAGTGTTTAAGTGATTCTTGAAGTCCAATTAAATATAATTACACGAATAAGAATATTTTAAGAGATAGTTTTTAATATTTTTTTCTGTAAAACATGGTTATATTTTACCATTTTGGTGGGGGCTTCAGCCCGAAAGCTCCCCCCCCCTCCCGTAGATCCGCCTGTGCAAACAGCTAAAGCATACAAAATATGTACATATATTAAAGGTATATTAATGGCAGAAGATGAGCAACGGGATCACACCAGAAAAAAAAATGATTTAAAGAAAATAAATTATTTATATATGTTATACAATACGCAATGGTATTGTAAATTATAAAAAAATAGAGAGATTAAGATAGGAAAAAATATATATGTATACAAATTGAGGAATGTAAGGAATGAAATAAGTCTAAAATATACACAAGATTAGATGTAGATGGAAAAAAGAAAAATGGGTAAAAACAAAATATATTGATTAAACTTTGAAAATGTACTTGAACGAAATATGAAGCAGAGCCATGGCATTAATTAAACGTACCGAATCCTTAAACCTCGACTAAATCTAATAATAAGTTTGTTTAAAGAAGAATCCCAAAGGACCCAAACTGCAACATCTTGATCACGAAAGCCCTACGTTTTCCAGGTGTGCCTCCAAGAAGAGGAGGAACCTCAAGTTGGCTAAGATCGATCTCGCCCCCGGTGGTTCGGCCGCAAATTGACAGGATTAGATTTCTGTCCCCCGGGCTTATCTTGTAAGGTGCCCATTAGGCAAAGCCGCTAATCTTTAATGGCCCTGGGGAGGGGAGAGGGGGGAGGTAATACAATTTAAATATCAAAAATCGAAACCTTATTTAGCTTTTCATATATTTTATAAGGAGCTTTAAATTCAAATGGTACAAAATATGGAAAAAATTCGGAGGATTATTTATACAAAATAAAATTTAATTTAAGAGGTGCATTGGAACAATGCGTTTCAATAACCGATAAAAAGTTGGTTGAGGCGTGTGCACAAAGTGAAAAGAAAGAAAAAAAAATAAAACTATGAAATGATTCCAAAATTGAAACGTAGATATTAAAATTACTACTGATTTCAAATCAACAATTTATTCTTAAATTAAAATTTCAAGATTGAAGAGCGTGTTTTGGGATATAAAAGGGTAATTTAAAAGAAGGTATTTGAATGAAGAAAGGGAAAGAGCATGCGGATGTTATATGCCACAGAGCAATGGAGTGGAAAAAAGTATCCTTCGGATGCATTAGTTCTGTTGGGAGGAGTATAGAGGTCTGAAATACGAGATCTTGTTTTCCGAGAGAGGACAATTGAGGAAGACTGTAGATGTAGGATGGAGTTAATACGTACTCCCTGAATACATGTCTTTGTGACCCTTGGTCTACCGGACTATATCCTTCTATCTTTCACTGTCCTTGGCAACGTTCCTTTAATTCATGGCACATAGCACTATGACTTTGATGCATCTCTTACTACCTTGTACTTCCAGCGGCTTCTCAGTCTGCCTCTTTTCATCTCTTCTTCGACGATGGTCATCTTCTAATTTTCCCATAGATTGCCGCGATTTCTGCCTTAGTTTTGATCTTCAATTTTTCATCAATGTTTACAGCACCGTATTCTCACAATTCGTTTTTTAAAAGGTATCAGTTTTGATAGCCTATCGATGGTAGGCATCTGGTTAGGTGACAACCCGCTTAACAAGAGTATTATACAGCTGTACTTTGACGTTCCTTGGGAGAATATTTAGGAGTTATTAGTTTGGTATAAACAGAGTCATAGGAAATATTGTCGACCGGAGGAGGGGAATAGCCACTTTAACTCGACATAGAGGTAGGTGAAACAGGAGAACTCCTTGATATACCAAAAATAAATGTTAGTGAGTAATTTTTACTTAAGAACAATCGAGTCGTCGCCGTAAACCTCACACTAGTAGTCAAAGTGGAGGAATTGTTAAAGTTGAGGAATGTTGATCATTTAAGACGTCGGATGACTACTGTAGTATTTTAATTTTTTAACATAGAGAAATATTTTTGTTTGCAAAATATAAAAATAAATCAAATAGGCTTATTCTCCATTTTGTCTTTTAAAAAGTAAATATACTCAAAAGTACAGTTTTGGGATATAAAAGGGTAATTTAAAAGAAGGTATTTGAATGAAGAAAGGGAAAGAGCATGCGGATGTTATATGCCACAGAGCAATGGAGTGGAAAAAAGTATCCTTCGGATGCATTAGTACAGTTTCAAATCATTTAAACTAAAATAGAAACTTGAAGGGTTTATTTGCTTGGAAAAAATGTTGTGGAAGTAGATGAAAACGACTGCTGCTCTTAATGACTGTTCGTAAAAAAAAAAAAAAAAAACAAGATAAAAAAATAAAGAAAAATAAACATAAGGTAAATGTACCGGTAATAGACACTTTAAAAGAATACTAGAAGAGTAATGTGAACCACGACTTAACTTCTGACGGTAGATCTCTGCAAATGGGTTAAATTAACAGCAAATTTAGTCTTTTACCAAATTCGTTTTTTCTATACAGTCAATTAGTTTATTATTCATGAAAAACTTAGACGATTCTGACAGCGTACTTTGTACCAGTAATAGACTCTTTTGCTATAATTAAAAAACCCAAAATAATTTATAGATGAATAAATCAAAATTTCAAACCTATCTCCTAAAGAAAACTGATAAGGAAAGTTCCCTGAAATAAACACCTAATCTTGCTCCATTGAAAACAATCAATCGGCTATTGTATGATATCACCTGAGGTTTAGACAACATCTTCTCAGATTTTCTAGTTTCAAATCTAATCGTATTCGCACTCTCTTTTAGAAGTATAAAGCTTAGTATTAGTTAATGAATTGAAAACTGTCTATTATTGGTGCATTTACCCTAGATGTAGAAAATACAAGAAAGAATATGAAACGATTAAACAGGACCGTAAAGAGAGGTAACTTTACACCCAAGGGAGTTGTATTACTACAAAACTGCAATCACTTTTCGGTTTCCGACTGCCAGAAATTAATTTATGAAAATTACAGACGCTATTCCTGATTATTGATTCTATTAGTATTTTTCTTACATCATCAAAGGAATTATTATTTTTTTAATAAAAAATATAAATTTAGATAAACCTAGACTAAAAGGATTTAACAGAGATAAAAAGATAAACCTAGGATTATTTATATTCAAATTGAATTAGGCTTCAACTATTAATTTTATAACCTTAAAAAAACATAAATATAAAGTAATTGAGATATGAATAAAATACACGAAATAGCCTTGTTCACCAATGGAGGAATTCTCAAATTGCGTGCCGCGGCAATACGGTGATTTGATATTTTAATAAATAATAATTTTATATTTAATCCTAATATAATTCATATTAAAATAATTCAAATTTAAAATAATATTTGGGCAAAGTTATATGTAGTTAATACACATACTGCAAGAAAAATGAGTAAAGATTTTATAATAATTCCGTTTTAAGGATAAGTGTGCTAATAGTGTTTTTAGTTATTGCAAAACATCTTTAGCCCGACAATGGTGGCTAAAAAAAAAAAAAAAATGTGCATAAGGAGTATATGAAGACATTGAATAATAACTATAGAAATATATGAAAAATTGAAACAGATACGAAATATACATAGTATGGAAACTATGTATGAATGAAACGTGAAAACTGAAATAAAGAGAAGTGAACGCAATCTTTTGAAACCTGACAAGTGTGCGATAAATGAAATAATTATGCATTCTAAATATAAACAGAACTATACTTAAAGTTTTAGTGAAAAAAATATAAACCGATAAAACACAGTACACATCTGTTGACAAATACACACAGGTCGAAATATCGATTACTTTTGTTGTGAAATATACCTGGGAGCATCAGTCATCTCGAACGACATCTAACTTCAGTTAGCTTTACTAAAAAATGGAAACACTTCCAATTTTATTTTAACCAAGAGAGGCTCTATATGTCGATGTGGTTGATAAATCGTTCAGCGTCCTATAAAAAGTTAACATTTTTTTTATTCATTGCCTTTTTATTTTACCCTCAAAAAATTCTTTCTCCATCTCCTTTGTTATAGTCAATAACATAAGCTTTATTAGCTTATGTTAAGTTGGGAATTCTGCGGCTTAGAAGCCGCATGTGGCTTCCGTAAGGTGACTGCGGCCTTTGATAATTTTCGCACTGTATTCATTAATCTAGCGAAAATAAATCGCATGGCTTAGGGAGTACTTAATCTGATAGAACTGCATGGATTAAATATCAACTTAAATCGATCTAACTGTGATGATGTTGAACTATGGAGAGCTAATTTATATTTACTAAGAACTCAAATTCAGAAAGACACATATAATCAATATGTAATTAAAGTCCATAATTCCAAAACTTTCAATTTTTAACCTCATTTAACTTCAGTAAATTATATTGATGACAAAAGATCATTGAAGCTGATCAGATGGGTAATTAAGATTAGATCTGATGTTTTGAACTTAAATTATGAACATTTCAAGCAAACAAATAATAATTGTAGCATGTGTTATACAAACGAAACATAAGATCTCTATCACTTCCTGGCTGCTTGTCCGATACTCTCTGAATTTAGAATTAAATGGTTAAAATCTAGAAATTTACCTCGGGATCAAGTAATAGATTTAATAAATGAAAACAATTGGATAGCATTGGTAAATTACTGCAAGTCTGCTTTCTCCTATAGAATAATGCTCACCAGAGAATTTAACAATTAATAAATTGGAGAATTTTGGTACCACTCTTTTTGTAATTAAAATATTTATATAACTTCTACATTGTAAATATAATTGTTCTTATTTTGTTATTAACTAGTTGTATATAAATGGATTGAAATATAATTTTGTTATAAAACACTGACACTAACGGTCAACAGACCATGTAGCACGTCTGATTTTCGGTTTTAAATCCAAAAATATTATTTTGTAATTTATATTATGTAATTTTGATAAATAAAAAGACTTTTTCTTCTTCTTCTTCTTCTTCTTCTTCTTCATTAATCTGGCGTTAGAATTAATCAATATTTAATTATTTAGGTTCAGAAAATTTGATAATTAATAGAATAAAGTTGAATATGTATAAAGGCGTGTGTGTATATTTCTATTTACATATAAATAAAAATAGCAATAGTAAAATATACAGAATAATTGCAGCCTCTAACGATAAACAGTTTCCCACCTACGACTTATCTTATATCATACAATGCATTGCGTGATAACATGTTCATCTTTGAGAAATACCCCTCTCTTCTGTAGTGTGAACTTTTTTTAGTAGCAGTAGGTAGTTACTAAATAGCAATTTGCTTGAATTATTTACTAGCCTATGGTGAACAAAACCTTTATTTCATATTTTAATTTGAGCTACTGATTATTTTTTCAAATATCTACTCAAGACTTAGACTTATTAAAAAACTTTTATGCCTTATATTCTGTATAAGAAAAAAAGTCTCCCTTTAAGTCTCTCTTGATTTCTTCTCATAGTTGTAATATGAACCATTAATAAATTGTTTAAACAGTTTTATTTTTTCGTTTAATATCTACATTGCTTGAGATTGCCAAAATATTAAATTAAGATTTTATGTCATCGTAAAAGAACGTAGACATTAAGTAGTCTTCAGTCATTCCTGGAATGAGATAAGGATTCTTTAAACTGCTAGCCGTTTTTATAGTTCTCAACTCATTAAAAAATGGAAAATAAAATTGTTATGAGCTCTGGAATAAAACGTAGGTCTTAGGGAAGTTCTGATCAAATAAATTAGAAATTTTATTGTATCTCGATGCTTATCGATAAATTAAAATCAGTCATTAAAACATTTATAAATTTTATGTTTCGATTATTTCTTAACGTCAAATTTATTCTATTCAGCGTTTTTATGTTCGTTAATTGTTGGAAGAGAATGATAAATTATATATTTAGTATTTTTAATGTCTTATTCTATTTTGTATTTCATCGATCCTTTATTAATTTTAGGAATTCTAGAAAATGTTGAGTATATGTTAATAATTATGCTTATTCATTTCATTTTATTTATCGAGATCTGTAACGTAAAAAACTTTCATAAGCTGATGGATACTTATTATAAGCCTCTGAGATTAAGAAGTGTGATGAAATAGAAGGCTATATATATATAATAGCCAGTGCCGTCATTATTTATGCTGTGGCATTACTCAGACTGCTGATAGAGTTCTCCGGAAACGTATCAGTTTCCGTGTGTTAGTAGTACGCTTGTGTTTTATAAACAGAGCAGATTTTATTCTGGTTCGGTCACTATGAAATCATCTACAATATGTGTGTATATTGTAAGCATATCATAATTTTTAAATTTAAAGAATAATAAATAAATATGTCAAAATTTATTGCAAAAAGGCACTTTTTCTTAATGTCAGATCACTAAGGATTTTGATGAGTATTTCCTTTATTAAATCAAAATATTGTGCAATTGTTGTAATTATATTTGATATATAAAAGGGTTTGGATCATTTTGCTACACTTAATATGTTTTTTTTTTTGACTTGTTAAAGCCATAGACTCAGACTTTCGGTTTTGATTGGGGGGAAAGGGAGGTAGGGAGGGAGGGTAATTGACCAAAAAAAATACCGAGAGTTTTTATTATGTGTAAAAATTCAATATAATTATTGTGAAATAATAAATATAATATTGAATATTTAAATTTTTTTTTTTTATATGTTTTTATAGTCGCAAGGATTTTTTTTTACGTATTATATCCTCGACCCCATGTTAAAGTAACGAATCGAAGCATGTTTACCATTGCAAAATCGTTACTTCAACATGGTCCCGACGACATATACTTGAAAATATCTATATAAAAATACAATGGAATATATAACATATCAGTTTAGATTGAACATAGGGGGAGAGGAGAGCCTTCATAATATTGGCACATTTCTAGAACTTTTTCAGCTAAAAATGAATAATGTAAAAAATTGAAAAATTTCTTTGATGTTTGTGTGTGCAATCTAAAATTAAACATACATTTTTCACAGTCCGACTAGTTTGCCGCACAAAATATGAAAATTGAGGGGTGATTGAATCATAAAATTCTAGGATATGTTGATGTATATTATTACCTTCAATATAAATGACAATTTAAATAAAAGTAAAATTTATGTATCAATAAAATACTTACGTACCTACTACTACGCCCTAGCTTAACCAGCTAATCGACTTTTCTTAATCGATTTTAGTTTATAAATTTTATTCATTCATGTAGTTTATTTATCATTCGTTTCAGATTATTTACATCTAATTTTTTGGGGGAGAGGAACGATATTCTCGCCCCCTCAACATTTTAATTGAGGGAGGGGACAATAGCCCCCTCATCCACCTCTCATTCCTCCCCTCCCCTAGTGCACCAAGACCAAGACCAAGGCCGCCTAACTGTTGCAAAACCAAGACCAGGACTGGTAAAAAAATCGATTTTTAAAATAAAAATTAAGGTAAAATAATAATAATAATAATAATAATAATGCTTTATTTATTCTGGGACGAGTCCCTTTAGAATAATACAAAGAGACAAGAATGTGGGCTAAGGAGCCTCAGTGATACATAGAGAATAATATAGTTTAATTAAATAGTGAAAACAAAAATAGATAAATGAAAAAAAAATAACAAGAGAAATTATAAGCTACTTTCTAATTTACATCAGTTAATAATAAAAAGTAAAAAAATTGAAAATAAACATGAAGTAAAAAAAATAAAGAACGATCTAATAATTTATATACATATTTACAGTAGTAACTATTTACAATTTTATAAGGACTAATATAATAGTCACTATATTATAAATATAATTTAATAGAATATAAAAAATAATTACTAATATTTGAAAATCTTAGTTACTATATTTTAATAATAGGTATAAACAATATACTTTTGCATTTAACTCTTATAATTTTTCAATAGAGCTTAGTTAGGTTTCTCCTATCTAAAAAAATACAGTAATACCTCTATAGCAAAAAGCTAATAAGTAACTACAAGACTCATAATTGGTAATTGGTTGACTGTCGTGGATAATGAAGAGAAGAATAGTTGGGGTGTTCAGTCAAAAAGGAAGATTTGACTGAACACCCCAACTATTCTTCTCTTCATAACTACAAGACTGTTGCGAGACTCTTGCGTAAGATCAAGACCACGACCAAGAATGAGTTTACAAGACCAAGACTCGTCTCGGTCTTGCATTTGGGCAACATTACCCCTCCCCCGAAGTCTCAGCCTATGGTTAAAGAAAGTTCTATTTTTCCAATATAGCTCTTAAATTGACACAGCAAAATGATTTAAAATTCGATTTGAACCGCTAAATAATCTTTTGAGTGTGACTTAATAGACATGTAAAATATGAACTTTTATTGAATTACTGGCATTATCTTTATTTATTGATCGAAGAAATAATCTATAGCTTGTGTCCCGTAACTTCTTCTTCTTGTTTGTTTTTCGAATATTTTACACTTGGAGGCAACGTGGCTTGGATCCTCCAGGCATTGGCATGTTGGACAGTAATCGCCAATCGTACTTCCTCATTCGTAAAAATGCTGCCACACTTTCATTATTTCTCCCTCACCATTTTTATCAAGCCCGGTAATAGAACCTTGGCATTCATACGATACAGCTGATTTTGATACTTTGTTTTTACATAGATTAATTAGGCCTAAATTCATTAAATCGTTCTTAAAACTTCTGTTACATAAAAATGTACTTAATGAATTTTTGCCATAAACCGACGATATCTTCTAATAATAAACTCATAAATATTTGTTACATTTTTTTTTTCAATAAATAAATTTAAAATTAGCCCAATCTGACAAGTTCTCGTTAAAACTGCAACATATATTCGGTCGCTCCTTGTAAGCGATTTCACTTTCTCAGGGTATTCCCGCCCTAGCGACTGGAGCTGAATCTGAAGTAACTCGTTGGCAATGACGTCTACTTTCCTAATTCAGTGAGTATATAGATCCTCTCTTACACGAGTTTGATACAAATTGAAATCTTCCTGTCGCTCTTCGATCTAATGTTTGCCATGATGATGGTAGTAGAAATATCGCTACAGACCCCACGCACTGCATTGTTCGAATTATATGGGGATTATGAAGAGTTCGAAGTGGTGGGGAATTATAATAAAATTAATGTTATTCATGTTATGGGACTTATTGTTGCTTTGTGTCGGTATATTTAGTAACTAATCTTTAGGACAAGTTTAGTCTGAGAATTTTTGCAAGTGTTTGCCACCACTGTGCCCGTCACAGCACAAAGTGGATTCTAAGCAAGCTAACCGAGCAAAAATCAATAGGTAGGAATCATTATTTTTTTTTTATCACAATGATTTTTAGTTAATTAGAAAAAATAAATTTAATTACGGAAATTAAAATAAATAAATTTCACTAGATATTTTACATCGTAAACAAAAATCGGATTTTATTTTTAGAAAGATATGTGCAATTAAATTATTTAATAAATAAAGTTACTAAAATTAAAACATAAACCAGGGTTTGAAATATATAATTATTTTTTCACCTGTGGCCTGGAGGTGACCAGTTTTATTTTAATTATGAACAGTTTATAGTGGCGCCACTTAGAAAGGCATTTAATGACCCCAGGGGTTTTCAGTTTTAATAACTAGGAATAAAAAACTTTATTTTCTTAAATTATAAACCTCCTATTGAGGCTAACTTGAACTTGAATACTAATTCATGTGACATTGTCAGAAGAGCAGACATATTGTAGTGGCTAGCATCCTAGTCTATTCAAATAGTGTAAAAGATATAATTTTTAAATTTATATAAGTTCTCTGTATGTTTTTATTTTAATAATAATAAATTAATTTATCAATTAAATTAATTTACATAATTCAAACAGTTTAAAATCGTGCTCATAAATAGAATGAATTTATATAAACTAGTGAATTTATTTATAATTTAGTTATCTGAGTGGTTTACAAGTATAATTTTAATTGAATACTTAATAATAATCGACCATTGCGTTATTAGGGATCATCGTGTAATTATTATTATATTTGATTTTTAGTTTAAAAATGGTGTCTGATTTATAAATAAAACTTTAAATCGATTTTAGATGTTTATTTACTAGCTTAAAAATAATGATCACTTACTGAGGGAGTACGGCTTTACATAAATAATAATGATTAAATTGTGATAAAAAATATGTATATATACCTTATTAATGTACACATTTTTTAGTATCATATTTCTGAAATCGCTTTAATTATTCACGCGGTTCACCTGCACTATATACAGGTATACATATATATATATTTTTGTAAGCCTAAATATCGGAAATAAAGATGTTCTGTTGCTAATAGTTGACAACAATATTCTCCACCTACTACTCCACACTCAAAATATATCATAGAGATTACAAGAAAATTATATTTCTGAATTTTAAAAGTACCTATTACTTAAGAATTATTATTATCGTTAATTGTAAAAATTTTGTCCAAAAAAAATAATCAGGACACGATTTTTATCACTTATGATCAAAAATAAAAATAGCTCATAGTAAAAATCAAATGATTTTTAAAAATTACAGATGTAAATTTTGATCAGATTTTTTTTTTTTAAGTATCGATTTCAAACCCTGACATAAACAAACATACGTTACTAATAGATATAAAAACAACAAGAAAATAAAAAAAATTGGAAAAAAAATAATTTATTTTTTATATTAATAAAATATTCATTATTTCTGAACCCCAGAGGTAAACAACACCATGTCCATTTTTGCATTTGTTCAGAAGAGGGAATTGTATTTGATATGAGCCCACCTCGCTTCATCACTGATTATTGTTTCGCTTAAATCAGTCTTCTTGTATCGCATGTTTAAGTGATCCTGCGTGGGCCTATTTATCTATTTACATTTATATCTATGTACATATTAATATGTAATAATGCATTACCAACATATTTTTAAGTTTTAATATTATTAAAAATATTATGTTTATTTTCCATACCTTTAAGCTATTAAAATTCGTTTCTTTGTAACTAAATCTGTACCCCGGAAATAAAAGACATCATGCCTATTTTTGTATTTGTTCAAAGGAGCCAATTTTCTATGATTTTGATCTATTAAAATATATTTCTTCGTAACTAAATTATTTAATAAAAAAAATGGACATGGTGTCCTTTACCTACGGGACACAGATTTAATCATAATAAACCTTTATATATAATAAAGCTAAGTAATACATAACTAAATCAGTAATAAATAAATTTGTACAAAAGGATTCACTTCCTTATATATTTCTCATTATTCATAGGACTTCGAAAAAAATTTAATGAAAGCTTCACATACTGCCATGGCAACGTTCTGCTAGCCATCAGCCTAGCCATTTAATTTAAGATTCCAAGGAAAGAGCATTACCTCATCTCAAGTAGCTATTGTTTTGCCGGTTAGGTTTGCTTCCGGCCATTTTGAGGTTACTAGGGCAACGCTTTAGGCTATTTTATACTTAAAATCCTTGTGCTCAGGATACTAATCTGCAAACCAGTAGTGGGTTAAGGATTTTATTTTGTATTTTAAAAAAAAAATTATAACAATAAGAAACGATTTAAAATGATGTTTAGGTGTTCATCGAATGCCTATTAAAAAGAAGAAAAAAGGAAAAAGAAAATTGATTTTTTTTGTTTTTGACACGAGCTTGCTTTTGAGTCCTTTATTTCCCAAGTGAACCCTGATCATCATAGTTGATTTTCGAGGAAACATGAAAAACTATATTTTCTATTCAAGTGGTATTATAAAAACCAATAACAAAAAATTGAGAAATTCTATTTTTGTAGATATTTTTTCAAAAAAATTGATTCTTTCAATATTAATAATAATAATAATAATAATAAAAGCAATTGAAGCTGAAATTGGACCGATTTTGGAACAAATTAAACTTTAAGAACCGGTTTTAAATAAAAAAATTTTGGTAGGAGTTCAGTTTGAAGAGAAACATTTTTTTATTATTTCTGAAGAAGACGTTATTAGAATTAATTTCATTATAATTTTTTTTTATAATGTTTTATTATTCTCTTGTATTGTATTTTCATGTAAATGTTTAAAAAAGCTTTCGATTTTTTTTTTAATACCTAGGAAGTATAAACGTTATCATGGAATCATAATAACAAATGGCCTTGATTGTGGCAGATTGTATTATTATTATTCAAATAAAAATTTATAAATAATACCTATGAAATGCGTTTATTATCATTATATCCCAAAAACTTACAAAAAAAAAATACGGTTTTTAAAATAAACCTATATTTACATATTTTTTTTAAATATTTAGGATCGTTTTGAAAAAAAAAAAATGAGATTCATTGGCTGCTTTTCGAAAGGCATCGGTACTTATCTGGGTTTCCAAAAAACATTTATAAGGATTTACTGTGGAAATAATAGACTCGTTTAGTAGCTGTATACATATTATAATTTAAAAAGAGTGCTTATTGTGGGAGTTTATTTATTAACTAATTTAATTGTACATATTTATTTATTTTTAAAATAAAATGTGATTTTCGTTCGATCTAAAATATCTAGTGAAATTTATGTTTTAATTGGGTACAAAAAATCCCCGAAATTAAATTTCTTTTTTCTAATTAACTTCAAATGTTTTGCTAAAAAAACAATTCCTATATATTGATTTTAACCTGTTAGATTGGTTACACTTCCTAAAATTGTGAGACTAGACTACCCTAAAGATTAGTTACTAACTAGACCGACACAAACTAACAATAAGTTTCCCATTATATCTATATACTTTTTTTCGTAAACCTAAATTTCGGAAATAACGATGTTTTAAAAGTTAAAAAGTACCTATTACTTAATAATTATTATTATTGTTAATTGTAAAAAATTTGTTCAAAATAATCAGGATATGATTTTTATCACTTATAATCAAAAATAAAAATCGCTCATAATAAAAAACAAATGATTTTTAAAAATTCCAGATAAAAATTTTGATCAGATTTTATTTTTTTTAATTATCGATTTCAAATACTGATACAAACAAACATACGTTACTCCGAAAATAAAATACAAAAGAAGGAAAATGAATAAAAATAATTATTTTTTAGATTAATAGTATTTAGTTAAGCTGACTCTCTGAAACAAATACATTTTTTTATTTTTTATAATTAAGCTAACAACCTGGTAGGCGATTCGGATTCGACATTTGCAAGACAACGAATTTGTTACATTTCTAATTCCTGCACGGGCGGATCTACGGAGGGGGCTTTCGGGCTGAAGCCCTCCCCCCCCCTCCAAAATGGAAAAATATAACCATGTTTTATCGAAAAAAATATTAAAAAAGCATCTCTTAAAGTATTATCGTTCGTGCAATTACATTTAAAAGGGCTTTAGGAATCACTTATCAAATACCATTTCATACAGGTAGTTAGTTTTTTTCTTTTTTTCCAAAGTAATTATCGTTATTTTTATGAAAAAAAAACTTTCGGGCTGAAGCCCTCCCCAAAATTAAATCCTGGATCCGCTAGTATTCTTGGATGATATCCGCGGAGTATCGCTGCTCGAATGCTCCTCAGAATCAGCCAAGCCGCAAACTACCAAGATTAATACCGCACAGAATTATTGAACTGTCATCAAAATCAACAAAGTTTAATAGAAAATAAATCAACTTTGAATTATTGTAATTGCGTGAAGATTATTTGAAATAGTAAATATGTAAACTAAAGATATCTATTAGTTCCGAACTATCCGGCCGATAAGAACTCGCTGCGCTGAGGACATTCTTGAGAGAGCTGGAAGGCGTTGAGACAGATCTTCCCACACCGTCTGCTGTTTAGCCTCCTACGTCAGTATCATTATAATTAGCTCACTTTCCAATTGACCTATAGCAGCTTTATTTTTAGCTGTCCTTGGGGTTGCCAGATCTCACCTGACGGGCTGGAGTCCCGGCTACAAGTATACTTGTCTGGTCGCAAAAAATCAATCGAAAAATCTATCGAACTACATATGGATAGGTGTAAGGCGGGTGCCAAGAAAAAAATAATGAATAATTACAATTGAGCTTCTGCGAGTACATTATGTTGTTCAACATGCATGGAACTATATCAGTAAGCTAAATTACATACAAAGTTAATAAATATAATCTACTAAAATCATATCCTCAATAAATATATTAACATTCACAATAGATAGAAACACACTGATAAAAAATCTATCAAAATAACAATGTGCATTGTATATCTATATATATAAATCTATATATATAAAAATGAATGTATGTCTGTCTGTCTGTCTGTTTGTCCTTCGTGCATTACTAAACCATTCATCCGATCGCCATGAAACTTTGGGTAGTTGTTCTGTACACTCCTAGAAAGGTTTCTGACATAGTACTTCTGTCTTACGATAATTTTATATATGTAAAAAAAAAAAAAATTTAAAATTATTATTATAAAAATTATTTTTCTGTTAAAAGCTGCAAAAGAATGTGTAGCTATAAACGGCTTTACCGATTTTAACGAAACTTGGCTAAAGTCTTCCCCATGAAACCCTTTTAATTTATGTGTATAACATACTTTCCCAAAAACAAGCTCAAAAATGTTACAATGAATTCAATATTTTATTTGACGATAACTAAAAAAGTACAGAATTTTACAAGTACAGATAATGCACATATTTATATGAAATATTTCTGAATTGCTGACAAAATAAAAAAAAAAAATCATCGAAGTCGGACGGTTCGTTGCACAGTTATAGAGTTTTAAACATTTACTGCTTTCTCTTCATTTCCTTTTGCTTAATAATAACAACGTGCACATGCTAGATACACAGGCAATGAATAGTCCAACTCCCAACCAGACGTCAACCTCCAGAAGGTATCGTATTCTTTGACGTCATAGCAAGATATCCCCACTGAAAAGAAACAACTATATAATTTTTCTATGTCAATCGATTCATAAGATTGATAGGAAATCGATAATGAGAATGACACCTCATTACTGAACTCCATAAGTTAGTTTAGTTTGTTTGCGAAATGTATCAATAAATGTGTTACCTGCTCGTGGGGATTTATCTTAATAAAGGTGTATTCTTTTGTTGGTTTCTATATGTCAGATTGTAGTGTTAACATGGGAGACATGGTTCCTTCACCATTTTTCAACCTTCCTATTGTTTCCTCAACTCAGTGTAGCCACCGATGATAGTCCGCAGCTCCAATCCTCCAATATAGTCCTTCGCTCCCCCCCTCCCCTCAAAATAGTTCAACAATTTTTAAATTCATTAATGTATTCCAGCATTTTTATAATCATATATCCGATAGGCTGTAATTATCCAGGGTTCAACTTTGGAGACTGATCTTCCTTGATTCCACCGGTGTTGATAGACACCACACCTCAAGAACTGTCTGTATATCATCTTTGAGAAAATATATTTGACAAAATTGTCAATTCGTTTGTTTATAGACTATAGGCAGATTCTAGTCTTCAAAACTGGCATGAATATCATGCGGGAATTAGAAATGTAAGAAATTCCTACTAGGTTGTTAGTTTATTTGTTTCTCAGAAGTAAATTTTTAAGAATCGTTTTCGTAATAATATTGCCTGATGTAAAAAAAGAGAAGTAAAAACTGTCGTCAACATACTATATAGCTGGTAGGTATTGTCTTTCACTTATTTAAAAAAAGTTTAGCTTTTCAACAACAAACGATAAAAAAATAAATATTAAATACAGGTAAGCGTACTTGCGAAACTACAAAATATCCACTTTTTTAGAGTAGTAAAAAATCGTATTAATCCATACAGTAAAATTGTCTATTATAATTATTTATTTGAATGCTACTTTATCTAAATTATTTTAAATTTAGATTCCATCCACAGGCGGATCTACAGAATGTTTTATGAAGAAAATATTAAAAACATATCTCTTAAAGTATTATTCTTCGTGTAATTACATTTAATAGAACTTCAAGAATCACTTAAGCACCAAGAACCACCCAAAGCTTTCGAGCTGAAGGCCCCCCCAAAATTAAATCCTGGTTCCGCTAGTGATTCCATCTAAAACATTTAATTTTGGTTTGATTGGAGGTTAAAACACAAATTCGATATTTTGCTAAGTATACAACTTACACTCAAGAATTGTTAGCACCGAATTTGATAAAAATTAGAAACTTTTACATAACTTAAGACGCACTCTAGGCTTTGAGTTTAGAATAGACATTTACTTCACCATACACCCAACAAATATAATCGGTCCATTGCAGTGAATCAAACCATAACAATGTTATGCCTATAAAGAAAACCTGCTCAACGTCTGTCCAAAGATCAAGGACGACCAAAATGTAAAATGAGATTTAGCAAAAAAATTAACTCATCAAGTGATATTAAAATAACAACTTCAGAACGGCACAAAAAGCTACTCCAAGGTTGCAATTTTTCAAACATTTAGTATTTCTTTAGTGTGAGTATTTTCCTCCAGAAAGGGCTTTATCGATATCGAGTATCGACGAAATATTTCGTTTGGCCTCTCCTTGAGATCGCATTTCATTATTTGCATATCGCCATTTGTAACAGGTTTAGGGTAGTAAGAGGAGCTGAGCTGGAGGATGTTGAAGGATGTCGCCAAACACCTTATAAGAGAAGACCTCCTAAAAAGCTTTTGAGGGATTCATCTCAAGATTTGGCGTAGGGGTTCTAAGGACCATGTTCGATCTCTAGCTATTGAGATCCGATTTTCGCAAAATAAGGTTATCTAACTATATCTTTCTCTATTTCGTGATGTAAAATCTCAGATATAGAACATCTACGAAAATTCGTCAATACTTTGTCTAAAATTAAGTATAATTTTTAATAATTTCAAATAGTCATTTTCAATGACTATTTGACCCGTGCGAATGATTCGCAAAGAATATTCGTCAGTGAACAAACGACTAAATAATAAGAAAATCAAATAATTCTTCGTATCATAGATGATGGAATCATTTCCTATTTATGGTAATTGAAATCGATCAAAAAAATTATTATTATAAAACTTCATTCATGCTTTAAACCAAAATGTTTACGAATTACAGTAACCTATATCTCAGCTGATAATGATCCAAATTCAATATTTTTTTTTTGTTTTGTAGAGAATCTAGTAATCTTTTAAATAATTATGGGAACATTCCACGAAAAAATGTATACTTTTTGAGTTATTCACAAATTAAGTTTCATTTTCTTTATAACGTTTTTCCTATAATACAATTTGATGCAGAATATTTTAATTTTTTAATTATAATAAAAATGAATATTTGATGGTTTTTGAAGGCGCGAAACACAAATCTCAACTCTGTTTATCCTTGAAAAAAAATTTAAACTCTCTTAGATTTTGATGGTTATTTATTTAGTAATCTGTCAAATAACCATTGGCACAATCTGATAATAAATGATTACTTTTTGGATTATTCGCAAATAAAGTCTCTTTTCCTTTATAGTTTTTTTTCTGAATTTTTTGACGGATTTGACTATTTTTCTCACCTGACGGAGATGTTCAAAATGAGGGCTCAATCATTGGAGTTGATGAAGATATGGCGTACCGATAAAAAAAAAACTTTTGATTAAATAATATATAAACGCCCGAGATAATCTACCCTCTACACACTAAGCTGTCTACGTACGGGAATGGGCGTTGTTTAATTATCCAGCTGAACACGAAACTCCTCTCCAGAGTCCAGATTTAAATTCCATCGAACATTTATGGCCTCAAGTCGATTAAAACCTCAGAAAGCAAAAAATAGCGCTAGTAACACAATTTATAAATAAATTGTTGGAAGTATGGGTGGAAATACTCTCCCACTTATTTTTTTATTTATACATTCTGCCACAACGAAGGGCATTTATATTAGGGCAACAGTTCATTCACTCAATATATTCAAACAAATAATAATTAAAATAGAGAAAATAAAGAAATAGAAATAAAGTAAATGAAACAAGAAAATTAATATACATTTTATTTATTAATACATAACATAAAATTGGACATAAAAAATAAATTTGCGATCTGCAAATTTCTTTGCAATGAGCAAATTTTTTGCCAGCTTCACAGCGTCCCATCACAATCCTGGAAATAGTTCAGTTCAGTCTCTTGGCCACCGCCTACGTAATCGTCGAGGTGGGCTGTACGGGTTTCTAGTGCTTTTATGGTTTTCTCTCAGAGGATTTTTATTGTAAGTTTGTCTTTGGTGAAAGTTATTATAGTTTTCTTTTGCAGTGTCTAAAATTGTTGGGATGTTCAAGTCTTTATGTAATCTTTCGTTTGCGACATAAAATGGTGCTTCAACTATTCTTCGTAAATTTTTGATTGGAAAGACTGAATTTTTTAGCAGAACCCCACAGTTCTATGCCATAAGTCCAAATTGGTTTAAGTAAAACTTCATAGAAAGTTAGTTTGTTAGTCAAAGATAATTTTGAACGTCTGTCAAGTAACCTAGATAAAGGACCGTATCGTCTGTTTAATTCCATACGTTTTTGTCTAATGTGTGTCCTCTAAGTTAGTCTTTTGTCCAGGTAAAAACCCAAATATTTAATTACATCGGATGCAGGAATTTCAATGTTATTAAAATATATGCTAAATGAAATTATAATAAATAAAACACATTCATATACAATATTTACATTAGCCTAGATGACTCTTAATCATGCTTTTTCCTCCAAGTATGAAAGCCCAAGCAGGACTTGAGTGGAGAACCCGGTCATTACCAGAACTGTAATATGTACATATATACAAAAGGTCGCGGAGCCACTGCCGTTTTAACCTCCTTGAGGATCGTTGGGATGGCTGGAGTTAGATAGGGATTGTGCTACAGGATTTTGATGATGAGTAAGGTTCTATAAGGGCAGGGTTTTATTGGTTGCATGGAAGTGAGATTCGACTACTGTTCAGAGGACTTTAGATTGAAAGGATTGAATGTTAGAAAGTTTATATGACCCCCCATAGTTCTAGTTTTTACCCACAGTTGGATAGGTTTCAGGATTGTCTTGTCGATTAGTAGTTTGTTGACGACTAAAAGTTGAGATTTTTTATTCAATAGTCTATACAGTTGTCTATATCGTATGTTAAGTTGTTGTGTTTTAAGTCTGGTATGTGGGTTACATGTTAGTCTTTTATTTTATTTAAGCCAAATTACCGGACTGTGTTGGTGAGAGGAAGTGGTATGGAGTTGAAATAAGCCGAAGGGCAAAAGTGACTTATTATACTTCGTTGACCCAGGCAATGCCGATATGACTTGATATGTTACTTAAAACAAACAACTGCGTTTAAAATATTTATTTAAAAAATATTGAATAAAATAATTAAATAAATCTTGTTTTAATTGAAAAGAAAATTCAACCACAAAGCCTTGTCTCCAAAATGTAGGAAAAACAAACTTCGTCAACGTTTCGGCAATTCAGCCATCATCAGGAAAGAAAAAAAAAACAAATCGAATTATCGATGTATCGATTTTTTCGCCGTCACAAGTTGACATTTACATAAAACTTATTTGAACTTCATTAGCGTGCATGTCGTCCTTCATCCTTTCAATTGATTGCTGAAACAATTGTTCCGATTTCCAAGAAAGGAAACCGTGGGAAATAATAAACGATTTGAGTATACGATTGCTGGATAAGATCTTTGTTTACTGCAGCGGAGGTCATTCATTTCCTGTATAAAAATGTTTTGAAATGTATTAATTTTTTTTCTAGCTCGGTTGTTTTTATTCTTTTCTCTTCCTACTGCTAGGTGCAACAGGGACTAACGAATCAAATGAATTAATATTATCCATCTTCATATTCATTCGGCTACAGGTTAGTAGCTCCTAACAGTTTATTAATGGCGTCATAACCTTATAAATTAAATAATACATATCAATTATAGTCTTTTTTGTTTTACTTTTTGGATTGGTCTTCACAAGATTTGCGGGATATTTTGTTCGCTTTCCATAGAAAACGATTTGAAATTTGATTTGATTACTATTATATTTTATCTATCAAAAATCAGATCATAAGTCCAATATTATTTGGGTCGTCTAGTATGAAATAAAATACTTATAGACTTTTTTTTTTTAATACATCCTGAATACCTCTTTAAAACTATAAGACTTTAATTTTAATAGGTTATTTTACTTAACGTTTACATTTCGCACAAAAGTCTTTCGACGGGTTTAAAATGTCTGCTCCTGAATCAGAGGATCCAACAGTTTGTTTTCAATATTCCCGTGGACACTGAGATCTGACATAGTTTTTCTGAGACTTTTTGGTAAAACTACCCTTATAAATCTTTCGGTTTCGGCATTTTAAAACAAAAAATAGTGGTGCTGTATTTGAAACTCGTTAGTTACTAAGAGCATAAATTACAAATCTTAATACAAATATTATCAGATTGTTTGTCAGCATTTAAACATTCTGAAAGGAATTAAATAACAATATGAAGACTAAATCCGCTAATAAATTAATTTCACTTTTGACTACGTTCTATCCTTACAACATTTTTCTTTCATTTTTCCTCATTGTAAAATTCCACTGTATCAATATCTCTCTAGCAGTATAAGCTCATAGAAAAATGGTTCAGGTTACTTTCTATGTTGGCTTTTACTGTTAAGAATGTACAATGAGTAGTGTTGCCCAAATGTGAGACCAAGACGGGTCTTGGTCTTGCACACTCAGTCTTGATCTTGGTCTTGCCCAAGAGTCTCGCAACAGTCTTGTAGGCTCGCAACGTAGCCTGTTACTATCGATATATTACAGTAATTTTTCAGATAGGAGAAACTAAGCCCGAATGAAAAATTGAAAGAGTTAAATGTAAAAGTATATTGGTTGTACTAATTCTTTACATGCATTAATTAAAATTGTTACGTATTTTGTCTTAATTTTTATTCACAAAAACGATTTTTTTTTTACCAGTCTTGGTCTGGTAAAGTGCAAGACCAAGACCGATTTTGAGCAATACTAGCAATGAGGAATGGAAAAAAGAAATCAGGATCGCAATAATTTCCTTTACTATGTATTTCATAAATAGGTAAGTGAAAGTAAAAAATGGTCAATTTGTGACTTTCACTTTCATTAACTAAAATATTAAATGAAGAGATGATTTAATGGAACTTATGGAACAAAAAATATATATTATACTAAATAAAATTAGATATATTGGCTGTGTTTCAAAAAGTCACTAAAAATTTGATATATTTTCGCTTCGTAAAGTAAAAAGATTGTGCACTTAGCTTAACTTTTTTAAACATATTATATTATTTATGCACTTACTCTGATAATTTTGTATTGATAAATAAGGTCGAAATTTATAAAAACTTATCAAGTAGTTGTATTTAAGTATTTCTTAATGATTTTTTCCAATAAACCGTTGATATAATAATTTTTTTTTTATTATTATTATTTCTTAATGATATTTATAACTGTATTATATAAATACATCTAGTAAATTTGAACATACGCATATAATGACATGAAAACACTTGCTGAGTAACTACCCAATGGTAGCACTCTAATGATATGTCTACATTAGGGGATCACGGAGCCATCATCTTCTTTTCAAATGCCTCGGAGGGTTATCAGGCATTGAAGAGGAAGCAAGGATAGAAACGAGAGGGTTGGGATGATTCTGAGGTTTATTATAGAAGAATAGGTATCTGGATTGTGCCAGATCTGAAATAAAAAAAAAACATTTTACGAAGGATTTTGAATTGTAAGAATTGGATACGAAAGGAATTCGATGGTTTAGTGGAGCCCCATAGCTCAACTCCGTAATTCCAAATAGGCCTTATTATAGTCATGTATAATTTTCAAAAGTAATTAGAAAATTAGAAAATAAAATTGAAAAATATATTCATATAAGAAAATAAGAAGGTTGTATGGAATAACTTTTTGTAATTAATTGGAAGTTTAGATCGATTGTCTAGTAAGTGCTGAAGTAATCGGAATCGTCGAGCGGTTTCTTGTCGTTTCAGTCTGGTATGATAATAAATTTAAAATATACACAAGCAAAGAACTTTCAGATATATGAATGACCTCCTAGTGCTTTGGTGTTAGAAATAATGCTAAATGTTATTATTTCACCTCCAGGCTGCAAAAAGTTTTAATAATGGCCTCAGAATATTTTATAAAATTATAAAGCGATTCAGTAAGAATCAAAACCATAGAGTAATTTTGTTATTATTGCTAAATTTTTAATCTGTTTTGTCCGTATTAATAAAGAAGGAGAGGATAAAGAAGGACTATAACATTACTCCTTAGTTGGTTAATTAGAACAATGAATGCAGAGGAAGGAGAGTCAGTAGAGTGGAATAATTAACAGTACTGACGGCACCCATCCACTTAAGAGAATAGAGAACCTAGCTAGGTTACTGCGTCATATAGGACAGGGATAGTCTATGGTGTATCTAATATATAGCCGCGCTGACTGTTCGTTCGGTATTCCCCGGCTGCTGATTAACTAGTTGTCCAATGATAGACAAATGCGTAGACGAATTAGCCATATGACAAGAACAACGTTTAACTGTCTGCATCAGGTCTTAATGATCAAACTCTGGTAGGTGATTTTGACAAAATTTCCTACAAAAAATTTCATTTGATATGGGGGCATATTTCGAACGAAAAAGTAGTCAAATTTTGTCTTTTCTTGAAGTGGTCACATTTTCTCTTTCATAGGAAGCAATAACACAAAAATGACTTAGTTCAGGTAATTAAAAATCGCTTTATAATAAACTATACAGGGCGTTTCAGGGTTAAGTCGCCAAACTGCAAAAATAAACTAAGGACCTCAAAACAAGAAAAACATTTCCTCTGAATGTCCGCAAACGCTTTGTTTAGGAAATATTCACACCTAAAGATTTTCGTTGTTATGAATTATTTACGCTATATGAAATAAATAAAACATATTTATTTCTTCTTACTGCTTTATTATTAATTAAATGTAAATATTAACAGCCATATTGAGCATTAAGACATCATTCTTCAACAGCAGCTGTGGCAGAGCAGCACTGGATATGTGTTATTGTTCCTTCTTCGTAAGGAATTAAGCTCATTGCTTTTTTCTGTTTGATCGTTGGCTGCAAGAAATAACTCCATATATCTTAGAAACAGGGTTTCCACTTTGATGAAAAAGATCTCTTTTAAGGGAAATTACAAGGTTGGGAGAGAAAAAAGGGAAACAATTTGTATATATCAAAGCCTAATCTTAGCACATTTTAATATATTTTTAAATAATATAATAATATGATAATAAGATATAGTTTTTATACAACAGTTTCAGCATAAATTAATTTTGCTTTTTATTTATGTGAACGGTTCGACTTAAGTTTCAGGGCTGAAGAAAGACTAGTTAAAAACCAAACACAACATATTGGCAATAAAACTACAAACTATAATAAAAAGTTATGTACTACTATTATACATAAATATTCAGAAGTGAATAATATTTTTTTGTATAAGATAAATTAAAATAAAGTTGTGGTGATAATTTCTAGGAATGGATATATATATAAAATATATAAAGTGTTATATGTTACATATATATATATTCAAGCCTCATTATATAGAGTAGTTATATATTTTAATTTAACTTAAATAAGTGATTAAAAATTACGATTTTTAATCACTTAATTATATTTTCCAGCTAACTTTGTTTTTTTTAATCTTGTCTTCTATCAGCCCCGATGAAGGGCTAAAACTTAGGCTGAAACATTGGCATCAATAAAAAAAGAGTTTTATTTCATCGTGACGGCGACCCAACCATATTATCTAGAAACAGTCTATTATCTATTTCTCTTCCATTATGAAAATATTTTCTAGTCAAAACGTAGTCATTTACTTTTATAATCATTTTCATTTAATGTTATTAGAAAAAAAATATCAGAGGTTATTAATAATTTGTATGGAAATTTTTCAAATTAATAGGTGCGACAAATTGATTTACTGCTATTCATTCACTTAACTAAAGATATCTAAAAAAAAAGGGGAAAGATCAAATGTAAAAATAAAAATTTATAGCGAAGGAATGTTCATTTTTTAATCGGGTCGTACTGGTTTGGTTGATGAATTGGGAACGCTGATGCAATTATTAAATCATAGATGAGTTCAAATGATGGAAAATTAGGGGATATGTTTAGAACGGTCATAGGTATGTAAACAATTAATGTTTAACGGTAAAAAAAAGTCATATTTCTCTATAGTTGTTTTCAGACTAGTATTACTTTCTATCACCAATGAGGTCATCGATAGTAAATAACGGTGAGGTGACAATAGAGGGATATTCCTCGTACTTAAACAGGTTTCTATTTTGGTAAGAGTTCTTCACGACCCAATATCTCACCAAATTGTTAGTTAATTGCTTTAAATATTATTAGAAAATTAATATTTAATAAAAATATTTTGAAAAGTATACTAATTTTAATGCCTAACATACAACATATTATTTCACTGATGCTCGTAGAAGCATATACGACTAGCGGAGCTGGACCGGACGTTCTACGCTCTGAATATCTTCTTCCCTCCGATCTAGGCTATCTGTATGCACTGCCGTTTAGATTATTAGAGGCATAAATAAAATAAACTGCGTATATGTGAGAAGTATTTATAGCCTTATCAGTGTGACAGATCATACAACGGATCGGAATGGCAGTGACCAAATCCCTGCTGTTACTAATATTAGCAATCTGCCAAATAGATTAATTCTTTCTTCTTATTCCAAAGGTCTCGAATCCATATTACTTTGTCTACAATAGTTTGCATAAAATAGTTTTATGAAAAATGTATTTATTCTAATATACAGGTAAATAAAAAAAAAATAAATAAAAAAAACCTGTATTACTACAAACCATGAAGGGTCTTGGATTCAGTACTATGTGAGGGAATACTCTTGCAAGACCAAACGTTTGGGAAGAGAGTGATTGGGCTAAGATCACACTCAACCGCCAGGTTTACATTATGGAAAAATATAAATGTTAATGTTGTATGTTAGCATTGACCTGTAAAAGAAGTTTCTTCAAATCATAATCTTACTTATGATTACTTCAATAAATGTAAAGTTTTCGATTAATCAAAAAAAGAAAAAGAAAAAAAAAGAAGGAAATCATCTTTGGAGAACAAAAAGAACATGCTTAATCTCTAAACCAAACCTTCCGATGTCGATGTTATTTTTTCATTTTGCAAGGATTTTAGAAAGCATGGGTATAATGAAATAAAAATTTGGTGGGCGCAACACACAACTTTCACTTACCTCTCTACTTTGAATTTTATTTAATTTCTTTGAAAACATATGATTTCCTTTAAATAATATTAATTTTCAGAAATTATTATTTAAAATTTTTGTTGCCCTCCGTTACTTGTTTTTTTCTAAAATTCTCTACTTTCCAACGATATATTATACGTATACCTTCTTGTATTTCCGGAAATTCATTTTCGACCTAAATAAGCATTTTCCCTTTTTTCTTCATTTTTCAACTATCAAATTCTTTCAAAAGTTATATTTAGTATTTTTTGTGACTCTTAATAATGAGAGATAGTTAGTTATTTAAAATAAACAAAATTAAAGGTATGGTTCTACTACTGATTTGAGTACTTGAATACCTTCAGTGCTCGAAACACGCTCTGATGATAACCCACATGTTTGGATTGAAACGTCGGCACCAATAAAATCTTTATAATGACTGCATTCTGAATATTTATCACCCATGATATTTAGAACAATCGACTAACTTCTTTCAATAATTCAAATTAAAGGTACATTTTGAGGAAGACATTTTGAACATTTAAGCATTCAAGCCCTGTAAAGAGACATCAATGGGGATAAAACCTCAATGATATTAAACACCACTTAATTATATAATGACACACCGAGTTTTATCAAAATCGTTGGAGCCGTTTTTGAGAAAATTGTAAAAATGTGTATAACCGTTGATATAAAGTACCACTACCCGTGAGTCGATTTTAATGAAAAAGTTGCTGTCACATCCAAGGCATATATCTTAAAAACATAATATCAGTTTCCTACGACTTTTCGTTTTTGAGTTAGGATGAACACACGCTCCCCATTTTGTGGGATTTGGTTATTTAGACTCAGTGAACTGCAAAACGTATATTTCCGTTGAAAACTCAGATTCGAAAATTTTCACGATCGCACTACTTTCCCTTACTATATAATGCATATTAAGTGAAAGTAAAAATTACAAAAAAAATTGTACTTTTTGAAATATTCGCAAACAAATTTCTGAATTCATCGTAACTTTTTTTCAGCCTTTTTTCGGGGAAGCATGTTATAAAGATAAATTAAAAGTGATTTAAGGAGAATACCAGTCAAGTTTCGTTAAAAATTGTTATAAACGTTTTGGCGCTACTGTTTGTAATGACGTTTTCCGCCCGCCAATTTGAAAGGAAAAGCCAGATGTAATGAAATGTATATTAATACATTTCTGAATAAATTTTACTGTAACATTGTATCAAAATTTGAAAGCAATTGGTGAAAAATCTTAGGATATTAGCGGTTTCGAGCAAAGTAACAGTTACAGTTTTATTTATATGGATAGATTACACCTAATATTGCCGAACTGTTACCATAGATTATAAAACATTCTTAATATTGCCTAGGTGGATCCTAAGAAGCCGATTGGAGGTAACATTTTGGCCCACGCCTCCACGACCAGGATATCACTGCGTAAAGGAAGAGGTGATAATAGAATCGCCAAGATCTACGACAGGTAAAGGAGTATTGTTAGTTAATAGGTACTATATAAAAATAGTATTTAATGTATAATCACAAAACAGTACGAATCATTGAAGATGTTCTATATCTCCGTAATTAATATAATTATTATTTTCGACTATTTACCTCTAATTTAAATAATTTATCGAGTAACCTAGGAAGAATTCTTGTTATTAAATTATTTGAGGGTTTTTATTGAACATCATATAAGCTACAATTATTGTCTACCTATACATCCTGTATTAAAAAATAACTTAATTTTTAGGGAGAATGTTATTTTCATGATTCAATAATAATAATAATAATAATAAGGCTTAGCGAACCCGAAGGTTCGATGCCGACACCACCAATCGTTTGCTACACACCTCCCTCCACCGTTCGCCGTCCAAACCCAGTCCCTTCAGATCAGCTTTAATGCAATCTTCCCACCTTCGCTTCGGTCTACCCCTCCGACGCTTACCATTCGGCACAGCAAATATTAACGTTTTAGGAATTCTCTCGTTACTAAGCCCAACAACTTTACAAGCCCATTTGATTCGCCGCGATGAAATTACCTCAATTATATTACCCGGATATAGCTCACGCAATTCGGCGTTGTGTAACCGTCTGAACTCTCCGGTTAACTCATCCTTCTTCGGTCCGAATATTCTACGCAATACTTTATTTTCAAAAACCTTAAGACGCTGCTCATCCCTTAATGTAAGCGGCCAAGTTTCGCATCCATAAAGAACTGTAGGCAAGATAATTGTTTTATAGATTCTAATTTTTAAGTTGCGGGACAAGAGGCGCGAACTGAGTAGTTTTGTCACAGAAAAATAACAAGCATTCCCCGCCTTCAGTCTAACTTTAATCTCTTCTTCAATTTCGTTTTTTCTAGTTATCGTAGAACCTAGATACCTAAATTTATCTACCTGTTCAAACATATTACCATCTATATCGATATCACCAGTAGTATCGCTATTTTTGCAGCTAACCATATATTTTGTTTTATCCACGTTTATTTCGAGTCCTAGTTCTTTACCGGCTTTCATTAACGTTGTCGTATTTAGTTTTATAGTTTCAACGTCTTCGCTTAACAGTACCAGATCATCAGCATAGCCCAGCACGGATGTTGTCCCACCCAGATCCAACCCTTTCTCGGTACGCATTACCTCCCTAATGGCATGTTCTAATGCCAAATTGAACAGGACAGGCGAAAGAGAATCCCCCTGTTTTAAGCCCGAACGAACCTCAAATTTTTCGGACAAATTATTAACGATTCTAACTTTATTGAGTGTCTCCGTCAAGCACATCCTGACTAGATTTACTAGTTTTTTTGGAATTCCCTGCTCGATTAGAATATTATACAGTTTCTGGCGGTCAATAGAATCGTAAGCCTTTTTAAAATCTATATACAGCTGGTGAACAATACCGTTATACTCCAATTTTTTCTCTAATATTTGCCGTAAAGAAAATATTTGATCAATAGTCGAACGATTCCGTCTAAATCCGCCTAAAAATGTCGAGCCGTTTGGCGTGACCTACACCTTCAATATGTCAAAATAGCGGTTATATAGGCAAAACGGCCCAATATTTTTGAAGACCATCTTTTTTCTTGATTTTGTAATCGAATTATCTTACGTTACAAGTGGAATACAAATGGAGTTTTTAGTGGTTGATTTAATAGACAAAGTTTGCCGATCTCCAGATCGAAAACAACCCAATTCCCAGAGTTTTCCTAAATAAAATACTTGTAGGCACTAGCGGATCCCAGATTTAATTTTGGGGGCCGAAAGATTTGTTATATATATATATATATATATATATAACGATAATTAATTAAAAAAAAAGAAGTGAACTACCTATATGAAATGGTGTTTAAGTGATTTTAAGTGCTATTAAATGTAATTACACGAACAGTAATACTTTAATAGATAGTTTTTAATATTTTGTTTCTATAAAACATGGTTATATTTTACCGTTTTGGAGGGGGGGAGGGATATTCAGCCCGAAAGCTTTTGTTTTCATATATATAACGATAATTAATTTGAAAAAAAAAGAAAAAGAAATGAACTACCTATATGAAATGGTGTTTAAGTGATTTTTGAAGTGCTATTAAATGTAATTACACGAACAATAGTACTTTAAGAGATAGTTTTTAATATTTTTTTTCTATAAAACATGGTTATATTTTACCGTTTTGGAGGGGGAGGGATTCAGCCCGAAAGCTTTTGTTTTCATATATATAACGATAATTAATTTGAAAAAAGAAGATAAAGAAATGAACTACCTAAATGAAATGGTGTTTAAGTGATTTTTGAAGAGCTATTAAATGTAATTACATGAACAATAATACTCTAAGAGATAGTTTTTAATATTTTTTTTTCTATAACACATGGTAATATTTTACCGTTTTCGAGGGAGGTGGCTTCAGCCCGAAAGCCTCCCCCCCTCCTTAAATCCGCCTGTGCTTGTAGGTTATGATTAGATGAAGGTATTCACGAAGTTTCAGGCTGATGTTAATAATTTGACAAAAATGGTTCTGTACCTCGGACTATTTCTGTTACTTTGATATTATTCGCTGATGACAACCCTACGCCATTTGCAGTGCTACATGTAGAAGAGAGACAAGGTCGCAGTGGCAGGGCGTCCACCTCCAACCCCACAGTTAGCAGAGCTCTATCCTTGGCCGGCCAAGCGTCCCTCCATTAATATTGATGAGCGATTACTTACCGAAATAGATGTATAATTTAATCAGCCATCGGATATAGGTCGTAGTTAGGGGGCGCTCTGGCCATCTTACATCTCGCTACTTTCACATCAACCATTTCTCCAAACTGTTTTTTATCAATTAACCAATTGGCAATATAAGGCTTAGTAATGAAAGGAATATTCCTAGGTTGCAGAATAAAACATCTATCTCGCTAAATTTTATCTTGTCTAAAAATTGAGGTTACCACCCCCTGAAGAAATGCCTTCAACTTGAAACAGACTAGTAGCGTATCTAGGGTCGTGTAGATAGTATAGACGCCTTGGGCGCCATTCAAAGAAGAACTGAAAATTCGTATAGTATTAATTTAAAACTTCAGCTCACCAAGGAAAATTTGGCCCTGTGGTCCTTCGGAAATGAAAGAGAACGTAAAATTCGTCAAAGAAG
This sequence comes from Nezara viridula, assembly GCA_928085145.1. Classification (NCBI taxonomy): domain Eukaryota; kingdom Metazoa; phylum Arthropoda; class Insecta; order Hemiptera; family Pentatomidae; genus Nezara; species Nezara viridula. The sequence continues at coordinate 24,824,759 of OV725080.1, forward strand.
GAAATTAATTTAAATTCTACCATGAACCATTAAATTCAATATCTCTTAAGTAAAATGGGCCTGGAGCCAGGCCGAAAAGACTATAATAGTATTTTAAGCCAATTTTCAACCTAACAGACCCACTAGCAGATCCAAAAAAAGAAACTAACTACCTATATGAAATAGTGTTTAAGAGATAATTGAAGTCCTGTTAAATGTAATTAATTGCACGAATAATAATACTTTAGGATCTAATTTTTTAATATGTTTTTTTCATAAAACAGGATTACATTTTACCATTTTGGGAGGAGGGGCTTCAGCCCGAAACTCTTCCCCCCCTTGAATCGCCTGTGAACAGGCCGATTGTACCCATTTCAGGTATTATGAAAATGCTCGTCTGCCAGCTCAGACAGGCAAATTTAATGTTTTAGGGGAATTTGAACCCTTCCAAAAGTTCAATATCTTGGGGTATTTTAAGCAAAGTTTCTCCTCGTCCAGCTAAGATACATTATTGAATAAGGTCATTAAAAAGAGGATGAAATGCTGAACATTTCCGTTGTCTACAGTATGCATGTCCGAATTTTAGTTTCTGAGTTGTTTTAATCCATATCTTCAATAAAACTCGTAATTAGTTTGCTTTCGACATTTTTTTTCTATTTCCGCCTCTCTAACTCCGCGTCGCGTTTAAGTACAATTTCGAATAATATTTCATTACAAAAAGGATGAAATGCTGAACATTGTCCTTGCTTACAGAATGCAGGTCCGAATTTTAGTTTTGTGAGTCAACTAATGAAGTTTTTGCATGAATTAAAATATCTCAAAAAAATCTGTATCACTACACCCCTTGGGTTCAGTACTATGTGAGGGAATACTGCATGAACAAACGGTTGTGCAGGGAGGGATTGGGCTAAGATCACGCTCAACCGCCAGATTTACATTGTGGAAAAATATAAATATAAGGTGTATGTTAGCATTGACCTGTAAAAGGAGTTTCTATATCACTTCTTCAAATAATAATCTCGCTTGATTTAATAAATATATAGTGAAAGAAAAGAAATTTTTTTCGATCAATCAAAAATAAAAAAAAGAAGGAAATCATCTTTGAAGAACAAAAAGAACATGTTTAATCTTTATTCCAAACCTTCCGATTTCCATGTTATTTTTTCATTTTGCAGGGATTTCAAAAACATGGATATAATTAAATAAAATATAAAAATCCATAGCGCGTTTTGTGAGTCTACCATTTCAAGTTTTTTTTTTTTTGCATATGAATTAAAATATCTCAACAACAAAAAATCAGACTTGCATACTATGGGCAAGAGAAATTTACAGCATTTCATCCTCTTTGTAATGAGCTATTATTAAAAATTGTATCTTAACGAGATATTGTGTAAGAGAGGCGAAACAGGAAAATAGTGTCGAAAATAAACTGATAACGATTTTTATTGAATATATTGGATTAAAGTATCTCAGAAACTAAAATTAGGACCTCCATACAGTAAGCAAGGGAAATGTTGAGCATTTCAATTTCTTACTAATGACCTATTATTGAAAATAGTATCTTAACACGACGAAGAGGAAATTTGCTTAAAGTGTCCCAAAATTTTGAACTTTTTTACGGGTTTAAATGCTCTTAAATCGACCTGTCTGAACTGGCAATAAAAATTGGCTCAAAATACTACGGCCTTTTCGATTCAGGCTGCAGGTCTAACGCAAACCATAAGGAAATGTACGTTACTTTCTTTGATTTCTCTTGAAAAATGACATCAGATGGATTGGTCAAAACTCATTTACACGTTCGTGTTTCCTTAGTTCTCGAAATGTTGAAATGCGGCTTAAAATATTTTATAATCGATTCTGAAAAATCTAAGCTGAATTCACAGTTCGTTAACCGTTAGTGTAATTTAAGTATCGTTTATTCTATAGATTCTATTTTTGTTATTATATAATTGAAAACATATTATTTATATTTAGAAAGAACTAGTTGTGATAAATATATATTTGTCTTCCACAGCCCAGATATGCCGGAGAGCGAGGCTACTTTCGCCATCGGCAACGGAGGAATCATAGACGCACACGATTAGCTCCTCATTGATATGGGATTTCAGACCATTTTAGATCTGTATTGATTTCCTTATTTATTTTGTATAAATTGTAATAATGTTCTACTCTGTGTCGTCTATATTAATTCTTCTTCAAATATGTCTGGACTCAACACCGAAAAATTATAAGCTGAACAAGAGTACCAAGGCAATGTTTGAAATTAAACTTCAAATGTTTTTATATAGTTCATTTATATTCATTTTTAAACTCGAAATTTCGTTGCATTTTCATGTAATAACTTTGTATATTATATTTTAATTTTGAATAATAATATTTATTATATATACTTCATTTGTGTTTTTTTTTAACATTAATCTGATACAGTCATGCAACTGTTTTATGGTTAAATATTCATGCTACCCACATCATTTACCATAACGCAAAACATATTTTATTTTCTCTTTAAACCAAGCTCTACCTTTTCAGGTAAAACTATTTTTTAAAACCTTAAAACTTATTCTGGATTAAGATTAATTGTTTCATAGGACAAACAGATTATATAAATAGTTATTTCACCCTCCTAATATTTTTCTTTCTAGTTTTTGATATTTTCCACTTGCTGTCGGTATCAAGATATTTAAAATAAATAATTTGGTTTAGTAATAATGTAGCTGTTAGTTAAATTAGATATTGTGTTTCCCATAGTTTGTGAACTATCTAAACGTACCGTGATAGGCACAAGATAATGCAAAAAAGGAAGTATATTTGAAAACATGTTAACAAAGCTAATGAATATATTAAATGTTTTTATTTTTATTTAAAGGTTTGAGGCAGTGAGATGAACTCTCAATTCTCCGATGCTTCAAATTTGCCGCGTGATAAAATTTTCACGTAAAAATGGAAGTGTATATTTAATAGGATCATGAAATATAGTCCTATATATAATTATCTTTGAATATAAATTAAAAATTTCTATAATAGGAACATAGGGTATAGTAGGATAATATACTTCTATACCTATTTCTAGGCCTTAGCTTACCCATTTAGTCGACTTTAGTTAATTTACATATTTTATATATTCGTGTAGATTTAAATGTTACAAATTTTGTTCTTCAAAATATCGGGGAGGGCAATCCTGCTCCTAAGTCTGCGCATCTAAGATAAATGGTAATTTAGTATTGACTGAACAAACTAATAATAGAAACTTCTTTGGAAGGAATTAATACAGAATACAGATAAAAATGAAAAAAATGTTTAAGGAACTTCAATTCTGAGGAAGGTGAGAAGTTTTATTAATAAATATTAATTTATATAAAAAAAAACTATTTTAACAGTCTTTGTACCAATTGCGCTCGGATTCTACCAACTCCTCTGGTAGCTCAGTTGGTAGAGCGGTGGACTGTAGTTGGTTAAGATGTAGCAGGTATCCATAGGTCGCTGGTTCAAATCCGGCCCGGAGGATTTCTTTTTATTTATTATTTAATATTTGAAAATTATTAAGGCCACTGCTTCAATTCTATTTATTCCTTTTTCATATTTATATTTTTTATATTCATAAAAAAAAATATTTGACAATTATTGGAATATATATTGGTATGAATCTTTTTACAGAAAAAGTAATCTCTTATTAAAGGTATGGTATCAAAAGTAATCTCTTATCCATAGGTCACTGGTTCAAATCAGGCCCAGAGGATTTCTTTTTATTTATTTCTTATTTAATATTTATAAATTATTAAGGTTGGTACTTCAATTCTATTTATTCCTTTTTAATATTTATATTCTTTACAATCATGAAAAAAAATATTAATTTAAATATGTGACAGTAATTGAACTATATATTGCTATAAATCCTTTTAGAGAAAAAGTTATCCCTTATTAAGAATACACAAAATTTAGATAGATTAGTTTTTTCAATAAAAATTGATAATTTTTAATATTTAAACTATTTAGATTACAATATAAACCATTTTAATTACGATGTCTCTCTATCATATCCTATAATTTTCAATCAAGATTTACCAAACATTTATGATTTTTTGAGGCATTCATGAATTTTCTTTTTTTTTTTTAATTGTTATATCTGCTTTACTATAACATGATTAAAAAAAAAAAAAAAGATACTTGAAAAATAATACGTTAAGGAAGACAGTGTCTTCAACAAATCAACAACTTTTGTATTTTTTTTTAATTATTATTATTTAACTATATAAATAATAGTAATATTCTGCTAATAAGTACAGTAGAGTTCCATTAATCTGGACATCCAGTTAAACAAGATCAGATTAAAAAAATAATTAAAAAGTTGTAATATAAAAATTTAATTTAGGGTGAAGTAAATTACAAGAACATTATGGATTATTCCTTTTTCCAAAATATTATTCTTGTTTTTGTCACAAGAAAACATTATTGAACTTTCTTTTATAGTCCCATTCATTCATTATCGTTTATATCATTTTAAATTTTATATTCTAACATAAATGTATCATGGTTTTTTATGAGGTTTGAGGGAGTTCAATTCTGAAGAAGGTGAGAAGTTTTATTAATAAATATTAATTTATATAAAAAAAACTATTTTAACAGTCTTTGTACCAATTGCGCCTGTTCAACCTGTTCAAATAAATTTTCAGTTTTTATTTGTTAATCCTGTCACAGTTTGTTGGTAAAAAACTTATATCAACATATATAACATATATGTTTAAGATATAACATTGAAAATACAGTTAAGCAGAAAGAAAAATTTGTTTTTAAGAAAAAAATAACCATTAAAATATTTTTGTACATTTTGCTATAAATGCTGTTATATACAGATTTCTGGTGACATGGTCTAATTTAATCTAGAATATTGGGACTACTGTATAATGAGTACGAATATTGTATGCAAATTTTTATTGTTTTTTTATTATTCTAGGATTGTAATGCGACTTCTTTAATAACATATATTAACATTTAAAAAAAATTATATGACAATTGAAATTCATATACCAAACTCTAAAATCATACAAATTTAAAACAAACTTTTAATTTTTAATTATAAAATAAAATTAAAAAAAAAAAGGAATTCTCAGGCAACTCAACTTGTAAGTTCATAAGGGATTTTACATCACTAATGCTATTTTATTTTATAATAAATACAATTAAAAAATCAGGAAAAGCTTGTTAATATTCTTATGTGTTCTTCTCAAATATGTCAAAGGTTGGATTAAAAAAAAAATATATGATAACTTATACTAAGAGTATTTATTTTAAAAGAGACTATGTACAACAATTATGATTAAATAAAAGTATTTACAAAAATAAAAATAAGTAAAACAAATATGTCTGATTGTTGCAATAATAGTTTCTGGAAGGGATCCTATAGGCCAAGCCTGAGAGGAGTCCTGTGTGGCGTGCTTCCGGGTGCTCCTGGTTCTGCCACCTGAGAGCTCCTTTTGGACCAGCGGCCTCGTTCTTCTTCAGCTTGTCGCTCACGATCCTTCATTTGTTTCTGTGCGGCCTCCATTTCAGCTTCCATTCCCTCCATAGCCTCTCGTCTCTTAGATGAGCCAGAACGGCCAGTTTCTTTGATGGAGAAGAACATTGGACCTAGTTCGGCCAGCCAAACCCCATCTACTGCAGTAACACACTGCATGTACTCCTACAAACAATACAATAATAATTATTATAATAAAACAATAGATGATTAAATGAAGCCATACTTCAAATAAGTTCTTGACACACCAATATTTCAAAAACGGCCCATTCGATTCGGTCCAAAGTTGGAGGATTTATAGAAAACATGGTCTAGGATCAATTTTATCCAATGCCATCTACTTGGGATGCACATTTATGTTTATTTCCCTGACACACCTATATTTCAAACCCAGTTCATCTTAAGCTCAAAGTTGGGTACTAATATATAATACAAAAACATTAAAAAATCATGTACCACTACAACACATGAAGGGTCTTCAGTTCAGTACTTTATAAGGAAGTACTGTTTCTAGACCAACAATTGCGCAGGGAGATGATTGGGCTCAGATCACGTTTAACAGTCAAGTTTTCTCCTTTAATTAATGGTTTTATTAAGAGTACTAGCCTCTTTATAAAGGCTGGGTGTGCTCCCAAACAACAAATGGACCCGAATAACTGCTGAGATACTTGCACAGAGTGGTCTCACGGACCACTACGGATCCTAAGGATAGGATCAAGAATGGTACCATAAAGAAAGAATTAAATATTCCAACAAAGTAGAACCTGGAGAAGACAGTTGGGATGGTAAAGGCATATATACAGAACGAGCCCTGATTGAGATCTATGTAAATTTATGAAGGAGAAAACAGTAGATACTAGACCTAGAGGATGACCTCAGCTTAGCAATAGCTATATTTCCAGGTTAGGTCAAGTGAGAGAAAAGACGTTACAGGAGATGACTACTCTTGTGAGAGACAAAGATAGATGGAGATTTTGGGTTGGATTAACTCAATGATGAAAGGCACTAAGAGGAAGCTAAAGGAGAAGAAGTTAACATTTATTATAAGCATTTAAACATTAAAAACTATTAAGAATACCTTGGAAGTCATAACTAGCTCATGGTAGACAACATAGTCAGGAGTGAATCCCATTCCAAACAGAGCAGAAGTAGGATGGAGATGGCAAGGCATTCCTGTTCTCAAGTGAACGTACTCACCTATTCCTTTGAGGCGAGCCCCTTGATGAAAGTAGGCTATACATAAAATAAAAAATAAATTAAAACCGGATAAATAACATTACATGATGATAAGAGGTAATTTTATGTGTATGACTGACCTGAACAAATGCACTTTCTGACTATGTCCCAGTCAGTACCACATGAAATCACTTCCATCTTCTGTTGGTCCAGGATGTCTTTGAGCTGCTGGCGAACCTCGCGGACCTTCCTCATTGCTTTAGCATGAATGAAGTGGTCATTACACCACGTTGAAGAATATCTAAAAGTAAATAAATAAATAGGAGAAATTAATTTAATAAATAAATAAGAAAATAATAAGATAAATGTTAAGTAAAAAAATTACTTGTTCTGCTTCCATTGATTATAAACATTTAAATAGGTTAAGTGATCAGATTCTGGGACTTGAAATTTCTCTCTAACACTATCTGCTTCGTCTTCTCTTCCTTTAGGTCGATAAAAAATTGTTGGGACAGACAACATTGAAACTGAAAATATCACAAATAATATAATAATATTTTTTTGTATATTAACTTAGAAATTATTCTTTTTTTTTTTTATGTAGTTTTTTAACCTACCGATAATAAGAATTTCAGCAGTACATCTCATCTGATTCGACACTATCAACATCTGACACTGTGGTGGATCTAGGGGGAATTCGGCCATCTGCCTGCCGAGAGGTGTCAATGATCCTGTATGGTCAAGAGCTCCGAGGATCCACAGTTGGTAAAGAGAATTAAGGATGTTATCCTATAGAATTTGTAAATAGAAAATTTGAGAGATGAAACGCTTCGACAGGTATGAATTATTACTATCAGTAAACAACCAAGGATGGCAAAATTGTATGCACTTACTTACTTTTATTATTTAACAAATTTACGGTATCAATTTTAAACATATGGTATCAACTCAAGAAAAGAATCATATGAGTTGTTCTTCTAGAAAGGGCGAATACCCCTTTCACTTTAATACCTTTTCTGTCAATGTGATGTGGTATGATAAGAATAATTTTCAAACAAAACATTTTTCATTCCCTCACTATGTCCTAACCATAATTTGAAAATTAAAAATATTAGGGCATACTGGATAATTATTTGGTTTCAGTATCAACTTTTTTTTATTTATATGATATTTACAACTGTATAAAAAAAAATACATCTAGTAAATTTGCACATGGATATAATGAAATTAAACCCATGTTGAGAAACTACCCATTGGTAGCACTTTAATAATATGTCTATATTAGGAGATCACGTGGCCATCTTCTTTTCAGGTGCCTCGGAGGGTTATCAGGAATTGAATAGGAAAAAAGGTTAGAAACAAGAGGGTTGGGATGGTTATGAAGTTTATTATGGAAGGATAGATATCTGGATTGGACCAAATCTGATACATAAGGAACATTAAGGTCATGGTGGATGATTTTATTTGTAACAAAGTAAGGAGCATTGAGGATTTTGGATTGTAAGGATTGGATACGAGAGGAATTTGAAGGTTTGGTGGAGCCCCATAGCTCAACTCCGTAAGTCCAAATAGGCCTTATTATAGTCATGTAAATGAGTCTTTTGTAATTAATTGGAAGGTTAGAGCGTTTGTCTAGTAAGTGTTGAAGTAGTCGGAAACGTCGAGCTGTTTCTTGTCGTTTCAGTCTGGTATGAGGATTCCAAGTTAGACGATTCCAAAATTCTTCAATATAGAATTTGACAGATATGATTATACACCCGCACTCTGTAAAGGTTTGTTTGGTTGTATCTCTAGAACATCTCCCCTTCTCCCCTCCTTTATAATGTAATTACTACATAATGTGAATGATTCTTTGAAAGAATGACTTTAAGGTGATTAATAAAAAATTGAAATTGGTCCTTTCCAGGAGAATAGCTCATATAGTAATTACACACAAATGTAGATGCCATTATTAAAATTTTAATGTTTAATTTTTGATAATGCCTAAAATATAACCTAAGGAAATGTTTTAATATACCTGAGGAGGTGGGTCCATAAAATGGAACTGTAGCAGATCTTGGACGCCCAACGATTTAAGCAATAGAACAGTGTTAGCCAAATTGGTCCTTTGAATCTCCGGTACTGTTGAAGTTAAGAGTTCATCCTTGTATTGCCGTTCAGTATAAAGCCTAATAACAGAAGTTGCAACAATAAACAAAAATGTCAATACAATTAGGCAATATTATACTGTTTAATATTTCTAATTATTTAGGTTATATACCAAACTACGACAGTCTCATAATAAATATTTAATTTATATCTCATTTATCATAATTCATCTGTATTGAACATTAAATTATAAAAATAACGTTTTTTCAGAATCATGAAACAAGTCATATGCCACATGCGGCCTCCAATTGTTTATGCATGATATTTATTAATCTAGCGGTAGAATTATTAATATTTAATTATTCAAATCGCAAAAATTTGGAAATTAATAGAAATAAGTCGAATATATGTATGTTGGTATGTGTATTTAGTGATAAATAAAAAAAAGCAGCAGTAAAATATAAAGAATTGTTGCAGCCTTCATTAGCAATGCCTAACCTTACTGCGGCCTCAAAAGGACTCTCCTCCTATGGTATCAATGTATTTAATATTATGTTTAGGTTATAAAAGAGTTAAGCATTACCTATAAGCGTGACCAGGTCCCGTCCTACCAGCTCTTCCAGAACGCTGGTTGGCGTTAGCCTGGGAGATGGGATAGATCTGTAAGGCATCCATACCTATTCTAGGGTTGTACACTTTCAGCTTGCAATATCCAGAATCCACAACATACATAATACCGTCAACTGAAACAGAGGAAATTTATTAGTCAAAGTACATGACGAAATAGCAAGAGCAGATGATAACAAAAGAAACCTGTTAAAGACGTTTCAGCGATGTTCGTAGCTACAACACACTTGCGCACTCCATCAGGTGAGGCTTGAAAGATTTTGGCTTGCAGGTCAGATGGCAGCTGGGAGTAGATGGGCAAAATAGATAGCGGAGGTGCAGCATCTATCTCAGCCAGTCTCTCTCCTAACACTTCACAGGTAACTTCAATGTCTTCCTGGCCAGGCATGAATATGAGAATGTCTCCTGAAAGATGCATTAACAATTAAGTCATTATTAACAAATAAGAAAACTATTATATACAAATATTAAATATATTTATTTCTAAGAATTTTTAAAAAAAATATCTTTGGCTTGAAATTATTTAGTCACCACAAATAAGTTAAATTGCTCATATTAATTGTTTATAAAAAATCTGGTGCGGTGCTTGCATCACACGAACATTCACTTACCATCCTCTTCTTGCCAGAAATAAGTATTTTCAAACAAAGGGGAAGTGAAAGTAAAAAATTATAAACGCTATATTGATTTATATTTCATTATGGGTATTTTTATTTGTTTAAGTATCCTTATCTATGCAAATTTTAATATTTATATCACTGTAATCTATATAATTAAATATTAAATAATACCAACAATAGCATGTATGGAAATCGCATATGTATATTTACATAATATAGTCAGAGTCCTTATTATATTATGCTCATGTTACGTATGAAAGCGTGTTCTTATCTTTCGGGTGAGCATGGAAGCGCTTGTATTCTTTTGGTTCCTCAATTACAACAGTTCTCAGTTACGATCTCTCCTTTAGTTAATTATCTAATTTAACTATCTTTTATATTAGCGATTAATGTGAAATGGCCAATTGTTTCAAATAAAAAAAAATAAAGGTACTTTAGGGGAAGCTAATATTGAAAATTAGCCATTGAAGCCCTGTTAGAGGAAATCAATCATAATAAAACCTACATTTTATTTAAAGCAGCTTAATTTTACACTGATATAATGAATTTAATCAAAATCGTTAAATACTGACCCTTGGTTGGTAGAAGGTGAATCTGCAATGCTTGCTTGACTGATGCTTCAACATAGTCCTCGACCGCATTTCTGGCAAAAAGGACCTCGACAGGGAATGTCCTTCCAGGGATAGTGTAGACAGGGACATGTCCGAAAAACATGGAAAACTTTGAGGAGTCCATAGTGGCTGAAGTGACGATTAACTTGAGGTCTTGCCTCCGGGCGACCACCTGGACATTAGAATATATTTAATGAAACTAAAAAAAAAAATAACAGAAAACAATAAATAAAAACTATGGTGTGTGTTTAAGATCACACGATAGAAGTGAAAACATCAAGTTGGGATTATTAATCTGAAATATATATTGTTCTATATTCACAAAGTAATAACATGTACAATTATGATTGTGTATAAATTACTATGGTAAAGTTTGCTCTGACTAATCTTCATTTGTATCTCTAAAAATGAAACAACTTAGGTTTATGATAACTAGAATATGTGATAAATATTATTGATTGATATTTATTTACTAAATATCTAACAAAAACTCTGTCAATCATTCCATATTTTGTTATGCTGTCATTTGACTAATTTGACAAAATATCAATATTGACTTCTGCAAATTGGTTTCTAAATTCTCTATGGTATTTAAATTTTGAGATATTTTAGTCCAGATGTTTAAAACAGTCATTATTATTTATTTTTTTGGTACTATATTTTTCTCTTTTGGCGTCACATCAAAATACAATTTTGAATTATAGGTCATTACGAAGAGGATGAGACGGCTCAATCTAATTCAATAGCCCCGAAATAACATGCTAGGCGCACCTAAAGAAGTTTTCACTTCAATAAACTGTCATTACAAGCTTTTATACTAAAGTTGGCTATAACTGTCCAATTATATATTTAACCTAAATTTCAGTTTGATTAAAACTAACCTGCCGCAGAAGTCCGAAGAGTACATCTGTGTTGAGCGATCTTTCATGAGCTTCGTCCATTATAATTGCAGAGTAATTGTCCAAATCAGGCTCTCTTAACGATTCTCTCAACAGGATACCGTCTGTCATATATTTTATCACAGTGTCCTGAAAATATAAATTTGAATTTATGAATCAATTGAAATATATGTTTTCATGCACTTCATGCAAAGATATCATACCTCCGATGTGCAATCTTCAAACCGAATAGCATATCCCACAGTCTTTCCTAATGGTGAAGCCATCTCGTCAGACACTCTCTTTGCCACTGACATTGCGGCGACCCTCCTCGGTTGGGTGCATCCTATCATTCCTGATTTGGAGTAGCCATCTTCGTGTAAGTACTGGGTCAACTGAGTGGTCTTACCAGAACCTGTTTCACCAACAACAACTACGACGCTGTTTTCACGTATTATATTCAGTAACTGAAAAATTATAAAAAAAAACAGTAAAAATTATGTACTTTTATTTACTTGTAGATTATTTTGTTAAATTTTCACTTTTATTTCTCCAGATGTAATATAAATATTTTTTTTTAGAAAAAAATTGCTTCACTTGTCATTTATTTCTATTAAATATTAAAAAAGTAAATAAAAATATATATGATAAAAAAAATTAAAATATTGTTCTAGAAAATAAAATAGTGAATTAATAGAAATAAAAATATTCTAATCTATATATTTATAGGTATTTTTTTTTATGCACTGATTACTTCATCTAGCTGTGAAACAGGGAAAATAGAGATTTTGATAGGGAAGGTATTTTCATGTAAAGTTGCTATAAAATAAAAATATTAATAACCTATGTGTTGATAGGTAAAATTTATGTCTGTGTCGCGATTTTCTCTGTGGAACGGGTTGGATGATTTGTTGGTTTTTTTCCTCCATTTTGAACATGAGGGAGCACGTTTTCTACAAAAGCAATCTATACAGTTTTAAACTAGATTAAATATGCTACAATTTAAGACCAAAACAGGTTCGGTAAGTTTAATAATTTTTGAGATTTTCAAAGTTTTGGAACTTGAATATTTTAAGCTATTTTTACTGTTTGATCGTATGCATGTCTTTATATCTTCAATAAGTTGCCTTATATGATTCAGTGAAATAAATGTTTATTCATTTTAACATTTTGAAGGAGGGGTGAGAGAGGAGGGAAGGTTTGGTGGGAGAGGGGAAATCACTTTTCACAACTAGATGACTAAAATTGAAATAAAAAAATTATTTAAAACATCATTTACATCAAGTGCATACAAAAATTGTAAATGAAGTTAATGAAATTTTCAAAAATTGAAAATTTTAAGCTAATGTCATGTTTATGTCTTCAATAACCTGCCTTATAAGAGTTAATGAACTAAACATTTATTTAAGTTATTATTTTGAAGGAGTAGGATACAATTTGTGATTGGGGCACATTAAGCAAGGCCAAAGTTTTACACTGATTTGAAAGATTGAAGGAGGTTACAACTGTTTTTTATTGAATTATAACAATCACACACGACCTATGAAACCTACTTGCGATTACTTATTTGAATTAAATATTCTCCACAACACTACATTTAGTACTACCAACTGCCTTCTAACTGTTTTTATAACATAATGATATATCACATGCTGTTACATACACAACCTTATTCATGTAAATCAAGATGCATGTTCGTATAGCATTTCGATTTGTTATTCTGTCATTAAAGAAATACATTTTTTAAGATAAGACAAATAATATTACCTCTTCCCTGACAGCGAAAACAGGAAGGTATTGCCTCTGTTGCTGAATAGTCTTCTTTTTGGCAAATTCGCTGGCGGCTGGTGCCATATCTTTCATATGCTCAGCAAATTTTTGACTTGTTTTATAGTCGGCCTCAACGTCACCATCTATTTTGTCATCTTCCTATTGATAAGTTTAATAAAGAATAAAAAATTAATTATCAAAAATATATAAATCTACATACATTTTTTAAATCTACAATAAGAAGCCCGATACAAAACAATTTTAATTTTTTTTAATGTCAAGGAGATAGAATTTATGTGGCATTGATTTTTAAATTAAAATTTTAATTTTTAAAAATTGAAAATTTTATTTATATTTATTTACAGCAACTAATAGTAATAGATTTCTGAAGATGCCAATAATTAAGATGTTCTTAGCATGCAATAAAACCACACCTGACAGATAAATTGTAATTTAAAACTAATATGATGTTTAGATGAAACTCCATTATCAATGATGGATCTATTTTTCTAAACTTAATTAATTTAGAATAAGTCAAAAAAACTGAATATTTTTTCTAGATGTTTATAATTCATTATTAAATACTACAATAATGTGAGAAAAAAATAAAATTAAATTAAAAACTGAAAAAAAAAGAGAAATCAATGATGATTTAATTTTAAAAATTTATAAATCCAACTTGTGTCCTATTTTTTATAAATCTGTTTTGATTAGAAAATCTCTGGTCTCACTCCAAAACGAATAAATTAGAAAAAATAAAAATACATTTAAATATTGCTATTGATATAAGTGGCTGAATATGATACTATCTTGGAGGATGATATAGAAAGGGCTTTGGAAAAACTAAAACTAGGCAAAGCAGGAGGTAGAGATGGCATCTTCCCAGAGTTTGTTAAATACGGAGGAAATAAAATGAAAAAAATCACTGCAAGCACTTTTCCATAACATATGGATTGATGCTCTCATAAATGTTATAGAAAAGGATGGAAATCGAAGTAAATATATCGCTTTCTTAGACTTGAAAGCCGCCTTTGATTCAATACCCCGATGTGAAATATGGAGAGCACTTAGAGAAAAGGGTATTCCCGAAGATCTTCTGGCAGCAATAAAATCAACATACGAAAGCCACAAAAGAATAGTGCGTAAATGTGGATGAGAGTCCAAGCCATTTCCATTGGAATGAGTTGTAAAACAGGACAGCTTGAGTCCATTATTGTTTATCTCCTTTATGAACGAAATCCACAAAATATGCAGAAGAAGAACTGCTTGGACTGCAGTAGATGTGTGGAACATGAGGATAGTTCAGGTGCAGGCATTCCAATATGCAGACGATATGCTGCAGTTCGACTCTCAAGAAAAACTGCAACAGGTCATTACAGAATGGCAGGAAGAACTCGCTCGTAAAGGAATGGGTATCAACTGCCGCAAAAATAAGGTTATGACTGTAGCAATAGATGAGGGGAGTATGGGAGATATAAGAATGACATGCAATGGAGAAGAGCTGGAGAATGTAGACTACTATATTCATAATCCCGATTCCACCTACCTTGGAACAATCGTTAACAAATCTGGGATAATAGAACAAGAAGTTTACAACAGGATAAAGAAAGCTAACAGTATATATTACCACATTTGCAACATAATTGTGGGAAAGAGAGAGGTAGGAAGGAATGTCAAACAACACATCTATAAAGCAGTTTATTTCCCTACATTATTAAATGGCAGAGAAAGCTGGGTCAGCCAAGACAAGCATTTAAGCAAGATTATGGCTGCTGAAATGAAATTTCTAAGAGGAATTTAGAGAAAAACCAGAAGGGACAGAGTGAGGAATGAGAGAATAAGAGAGGAACTCTTAATACCCACACTGAAACGCTGACAACTTCGATGGCATGGACACATATGTAGAATGGGAGAAAACAGAATGCCAAGGAAATGTATGGAAGCGAGGACAACTGGCAGGTCTAAAAAAACATATCCAGCAACTAGGCGAGGAAAGAGGGAAAACCCTAAGTCAGATGAAGGAACTGACGAGAGAAAGAGATGTATGGTCAAAGTGGCTAGAGACTCCTCCATGCTGAAAGGCACACAAGGAGGAAGAAAAAGAAGAAGAAATGAGTAAGATAATTCCATTTTTACTATTTTATTCTGCTTACAAACCATAAATACCTAGTTCAGAAAAAAATAATAATAATTTTGGTATAAATTACTATAGTATTAGTATTGGGGATGCTATGTATTTAACGAACCTTATCTTTTTTCTTTGGAACTCCCATGATGTTACCAATTGTTGTTCCTGACAGTTCCCAGTGTTTCTTTTGGGCCCTTTTCCTCTCTTTTTGTTCCCTGTAGGCTCTGACCAGTGCCGATCCCTTCCTTGAGACCAATGCCATGTCTGAAGTTGGATCCTGGAATATAACGATAAAAGTTACCATGATTCTATAAAAGAATTATTTAGATACTTATTAAGAAAAAAATAAACCACATTACAGATATAGCAATATTAAATAAAATAAAACAAGAGGATTGTATACTAACATAAGGTGGCTTGCCATAAACTAATGTTTATTAGATATATGTCTATTAATAGTTACTTCTTATATTTTTAAATATATCATAACACAATTAATTGTACTGAATTCTAACAGTTTTATAAAAAATATAATTACAATTTATTCCAATATTAAATATTCCAGGAAAAATATTTAGAATTTAAATATATATATTCAATTGAGAAAAACTACCTCAAAACACCATGATATTAAATTGTAAATCTTAAAAGATGTGGAATAGGAAATGATGGAAAAAATATAGATGGCGGTCAACCACGGAATTCTTAAGTCTATTGATGAATATAAAATATAAGAATCAAATATATACGTGTGTAGCCAGAGAAGATTTTAATAAATAAAGCCATGTATATATTGATGTGTCATTAAAAAAAAAAAAGATGTTTTCATGTTTATTGAATTTACTTTTAATCAAAACTAATTATTCCTAACAAAAATAAAAAATAAAAATATCGATTTTATCTTGTTACTTACCTTAACAGGTATTACTGGTTCTGGTTGTTTGGTAAATACAATGCGACCATCCAAGAAAGGAGGTACGATGTTGTGCACCAAAAGATGGACTCTGGCTTCTGCTTCCTCATCAAAATCTTCGTCAAGATCAAGATTTTGAACCACTCCAGACGTCAACATCCTATTCCTTTCCCATAGCTCATTATCCTAGGAAACAAATTGTTTGTTAATATACTATTTTTATAGATGTGTAATCATAAACAGAATTAAAATATTTTTCATAAACTGAATTAATACCTAAGGTAACAAATTTACTTTCATTGTTATAGTCAGTAGTAAATAAAAATAGTGGATCTACACATGAAGAGCTAAGGAGGTAAAAATAGACTGGTTTTATTATATAAATTGTTAATAAAGAGTTTCAAACATCTAATGTGCATTCGGATTAGAGTCTGATATTGGTTTTTTAAGATATTTGTATATCCATAAAATTATGTCTCACTACAGTTCCTATAATGAATATAATTAATGATTAGGAACTGGTGGCTGAATGCCTTAACGCAGAACCATGAACATCAAATTTCAAGAATTGTTTGATGAAGATGACGCTAAAATCCAAAAACAACTCGTGGATCAATTGAATGTAACACAATAATCTGTCAACATACATTTGAAAGCTATCAGAAAGATCTAGAAGATGGGAAAATGGGTTCCATATTAGCAGAATAAAAAACAGCAAGAAAACTGGAAAATCCTGAAATACTGCTCACCACGTACAAAATAAAGTAATTGTTTACATATATTTTGAATATCTATAAGAATCAAAGATCATAGGTGACTCCAGAACCATTGATTGCAAGGCCAAGTCACTATGGAAACAAGACAATACTCTGTGTTTAAAGGAATCAGAAGGGTGTGATCCATTATGAACTGATAAAACTTGGTGAAACCATTAATACTGAATGCTATCTCGACAAGAAATGATCAACTTGAATCGAGTATTGCGTTAAAAACAACCAGAATATCAAAAAATTATAACACAAAGTGATTTAGCTTCATGACTATGAACCATCACACACAGAAAAAATCAGAGAAGGAAACGACTGAAGTTTTAAGGTGGGAAATATCAGTTCATGCAGCTTAGTCTTCAGACTTGGCTCTGTCTGATTACTATTTATTTGCAACAATGGGACAAACAATAGCTCACTTTTTGTGAAAATATATGAAAATGGATTGATGACTGGTTCATCACAAAAGAGCAACAGTTTTTTGACATGGCATACATAATTGACAGAGAGATGAGAAAAATGTATAGCTCGCAATATAAAATATTTTTGTGCAACATGTATTTTCTATATGATAATTCCTGTTTCATATTTAAACACCTGGTACATGGGCCCTTAACAAGAATTAAAACTAATATAAGACAAAATTACTTTATTAATCTGACGCTGCTGGGCTGACATCCTCTTCTTCTTTGACCGCTCCAGCTGACGCTCCCGTTTTGTGATGTACTCCTGGCTGACAGCACCGAAGGGGTCTCTACCTTCTTCAATGCCCTGATCCAATCCATACCACTCTCTATCCAACCTTTTTTGTTCCTCTTCCCAAAGAAGGCGATCTTTCTCTGAACCCCAAGGAACCTCTTCCTCTGCAATAAATTATATGATATTTAATAAATAATAGGTGCTAATATTTACTTATTTATTTTTTAAATACAATGATATGAGAAATGATTCAATTATATATGATTAAAGTATTATTTACAGATGTTGGTGCTTTCTAAAATATTGTAATTAAAATATATAATTTTAAATTTAAAATATTTTATTTTCATTACCTTTGCCAGCTAAAGGTGTAGCTCCAGTTCTTGATCTTTCTGGTGCCCAACTGTTGAATCTAATGAATGGAGTAATAATATTAAATAAATAAATTATATTGATATTTTTCAATTAATCAGCAGAATTAAAAAATATATTCAGATAATTCTATATATATGCAGTGAAAAAAATTACATCATTATATTGTCTTTATATTAATGAAATATTCTCAAACCAAGAGTTTCATCCTAAAAAAACAGGAGGGAGACAAAAAACAAGGAATGAGAATAGTAAAAGTTCAAACTGTTTGATAGTAGCATTGTGTAACTGAGATATAAGCCAATGTGATCCCTCCCCCTCTAGTAGGACATTGTTTTTACAAAAATTGTATTCTATTTTATTTATTGTAACTAAATATTTTTATCTGATTTTAGATTTGGAATAATCAAAAACAATGAGCAATAATTATTAAAGGTAATAGTTAAAAGTGTTTAAAAATATGTAATACGAGTTATTGTTTTTAGAATTTATATTATTGATAGTGATAGATTATGTTAAATTGCTGTATTATTTTCTTATCCTGATGATTGAGGAGATCTCTGAAACATCGATTTGAGAAGGTTTCATTAATAAAAAGGTATTATAATGGAAGTATTTTTTTCAATACATGGTCCATCCCGAACAAAAGTGTATCGATTAGAAATAATTATTTTTTTTATAGAAAGATGTAGTTCGATATGTTAATTTTCACTGGGAAAAATCATATTACACTTAATTAATAGTAAATCCATTTTGGAGCGCCAGGAGTCCCTTTTCTTCTAACTTAGTTGCCTGGTTCTAATGCTCCCCTGAAAAATTCTCTTGATTTGGTTAATATACTTTTGTTTGGTATGGACGACAAATATATATATAGATATTTGATAATAAATAAAATTATCTTGAAGAACCTTTTAAATAATAACTACCAGTATGGAAAATATTTACAAAAACAATAACTATAAAAATAAATATATAATAACATTTAAAAATTAGAAATTAAGAATTAACTCTATCCAGTAATATCATCGTGAAGTAGAGGTAGTCCCCTCTGCATTGGAGTGCAGAATGTGCAGTACAGGAGTCTTTCTCGGCATTGAAAAGGCGTTTGATAGAGTCTGGCATCCTAGACTGCTGTACAAACTCCGTAAATTCCTACCATTTACATACTTCTTCATTATCCGTTCAAAGCTTACTGATTGATACTTCAAAGTAAATCACAATAATGCATATTCATCCCTATTTTTCCAGTCTGTCGGTGTTCCTCAAAATAGCATCCTTGGTCCTATCCATTACACAGTTTATGCAGCTGATACCCCAACCCATCCTAACACGGTCATCACCATATATGCTGAATCACAAATCAGAAACCTTGAAGAATGGCGTCAAAATTGGAAAATAAAAATAAATTCCAATAAATGTCATCAAATTACCTTTACTCTCCATTGCATACCTACGACTACTTGTCATACAATATTCTTCAATGATATTTTACTTGTTCCTGTTCAACAAATTAGTTACCTAGGATTTCAACTGAACAAACGCCTTACTTGGAATCCGCATACAAGACTGAAACGACAAGAAACTGCTCGATGTTTCTGGCTGCTCCAACACTTACTAGACAAACACTAAAAACTTTCAATCAATTATAAAAGACTCATTTAGATGACTACAATAAGACCTATATTGACATTCAGAGATGAGCTTTAGGGCTCTACCAAAACATCAAATTCCTATGCTATCCAATCCTTTCTAAAATTCTTAATGTCCCATATTTTGTCACAAATTAAACCATTCATAAAGACCTTAATGTTCTATATGCCGCTGATTTAGCCCGAGCCAGATCCTTTCATGACAAACTCCAGTCCCATCCGAATCCACTTGTTCCCAGCCTTGCTTCTTCCTCATTCCTGATAATCCTCCTAGGTGTGGTGGTGAGCTCATGATCTCACTTAGAAATATTTAGTGAGTACTTTCATTGGGTATTATCTCCACAAGTCTGTTCATGTCATTACTCTTCATTTGCTCATATTTACTAGTTATAAATTTCAATAAATAAATGTTTTAAAAAATTAACTAGCTTAACGGAATTCAGACAAAAGTTAAATTGAATCGTATTTTAATGTTTTTATTGACAATAAGTTCTAAAACTGCTTCCTCAAGTCTTCTTTTTTTATTGCCTTCCTCTTTAAAAATAACATTTTCCAGCAGTTCCAATATTTTGTAAAAATATTGTATTCAATTCCTGCCGAATACCATTACATTAGTTTCAATAATAAAAAAATTATGGTATTTAAAACATACTTCATTTTTACATAGATTTTTTGTCTATAAATAATATTAAATAAAGCAAGGAAAGAAAAAACCTTATCTCATATCATAGGTTAAATTTAAGATTAATAAATCTTATTATTATCTAAAAATAATTGACTTAGGTTAGAGAAAAATAAATCTAAATAAGTTAATATTTCTATCAGACCGAAAAATAACTCCATGACAAAAAACATTTTGCTGCAAAGTTAGACCAAAATTTTGATGGATGCAATAAAAAAGCAAAAATAATTATTTTACAATCAGCTTTTGATTATTATTTATTATTACTTGAAATAAAAACCTGAAACGTTTAATACCTATGAGCAGGGGTAGGTCTTCTCATAGACCAGTCATCTTCTCTTGGTTCTGCCTTTGGTGTTGGATGTTCCCACGAAGACTTTGCAGAAGGTGTAGAAACTTCATCTTCTTCCCAACCAGTTCTACAAAAATAAATAAACAGAAAGTTACATATAACGAAAACTTTAACTCATGATCAAAAATTGAAACAAAAGTTATAAGAGGAATCTAAATTTAGAAACATTAAAAAAATAATAATAATGGGCAATAGAAATTATTTAACCTATCACCCAGCAAAAATATGGTGAAATTTGATAATCATACCTTGACGGAGTATCTTTAACAGAAAACATGGGCGTCAGAGGCTCATCTTTGAATCTTGGAGATTCGGACCAAGACCTTTGAGACCTGTTATAGTTACGTTCACTTCTATAATCATTCTTATCTTCATTTTGTCGATCCCTTCTCCTTTCACGATCTCTATCTCCTCGGTTACGTTCTTTTTCACGATCTCTATCTCTGTCTCTGTCCCTGTGTCTATCACGATGCCTATCTCTTTCCTTGTCTCTTTCTCGCCTGAAATCCTTTCTGTAAGAGTCTATTAAGACATTATAGGAATTAGAAATTTTGTTAAGGAAAAATACAATCAAATACATATGTGAATTATAAGACGTACCACTATCTTCATTACGTTCCTTTACGTCTGATGTAACATGGATTCCTCTTTTCTTTTCCTCTTTCCTTCGTCTTTCTTCCATTCTTTCTTTGGCCTCTCTTGTGACACCTCCTGTATGAGTAGGAGTCTCGTCATATTTTTCTCTATAATGCCTTAAAAGTAAAAATGAAAAGATGTATTTGTGAAAATTATGGTGACTAAGAATTTAATAATAAAAGAAGGGACTTGTTAAGTCTCCAGCACAGCAATAATACTATTAAGTCCATAGTAACAATATTAATAAATCTAACAATGTTTTTTTTTTCCTCAAATTAAGCTTCTTGTCAGTTCACAATAAATAGCATAAAGTTCTGACATTACCCCTCAACTCAAGGATCTATTTGATTCAACAAGCTAAACAATTTGGTCTCCTACCTTAAAAAAAACTGATTTATAGGATTACGCTTCTATACCAAAGTGGATGTTCTAAGAAACTGGTGAAGAAATCTAACTGTGCAAACTAACCTTTTCGGAGATAACTGTTACACAAGATTAACAAGAGAGATTTGATCGCTAAGATCTATATTAAGAAATGATAATTTCAGTAGTCATTATTAACATCAAAACCAAGAAATGAATAGTTGATTTTGATACAACCTTCATAAAATAATTTTATGAAGAGTAAAAAATATGATTTTTTCAATAAAATGTAATCTTGTGATTGACAGTGTATATTAAAGACGTGATTCATTATTATTCAAATTCATACTATTTACGGATATTTCTATGCATCCATCATAAATGATTAATAATAGGAGAAATTGGTTAGGGGTGTAATCGAACTAAGTGCCGACGTTACGACTTAAGATTTAAGTCTTCAACAGAGCTAACTAAGGACCAGATAATAACAACCAATAAGAAACAGAAAAAAAACATATTACAAGAAAATAAGAGGATACTAGTAACATCCTGATTTAATTAAGTAAATGGACAAAAAGAAACCGTTGGGGATTTATTTATCTCTTAAAAGGAGCACAAATCTGACAATCGAGATTTAATTAGAGCAGTAATGATTTTAATAATCCCAATTTATCCTTTCTTGAAATATGAGTAACAAATATTACCTAATATAACTAAGGCATTTTATGGTATATCTGCAAGTAGGCAGTAAAACTGTTCAAGGTAGAATTCTTTCAATTTCAAAACAGAACCATTCAACAGTCTATGTAAAGTGTCATCGATATGATCTTGGCATTTAAGCAATGCAGTACCACTTCAAAAGAATCGGTAGAATTCAAAAGAAGAAATTAACAAATACCTGTCTCCGTGTTTTTCTGGTTTCACAAAGTTAGCTTTATTTTCTTGCTCTTCTTTTAATTTCTTAGAGGCCTCCTTTTTTTCATCATTTTCCCTTTCTTTTCTGCGAAGAGCTGGAAATAATATAGAGAATTAAGAAAAAATAAAGCCTATAATAAATCATTACAATAAATTTTAATAATTCATAATTTACCACACCTGCAAGCCTATCTAAACCAAGCAAAGAAGTTTGTGGGACTTTGAATTGGAAACTTCCTTGAGGGTCAGGTTTCTTTTTGATAATAAGCCCCCCTTGTTTCTCTTCAACACCTTCAAGTCTATAAACACCCTCATCATCTTCAACTTCCATCACAAAGTCAAACTAAAACGTAATTGCAAGTTTTTTATCTAACATGTATGAAAAATATATTTCAGCTGATAACAGTATAAATAATGCAATGTTTTGAAAACATACAATATACGGAAGGTAATTAACTGTTATAACATATACAAGAGAAGAGAAATTACAAAGAAGTATTGGCCCTGAATAAAACTTTATGCTGTATTATCTGCTCATTTCTTATGCTGGGCCCACACTACAGGCAAACTCGGTTTGGCAAAAATTCTGGCAAACTTGCGGCAAATTAAGGAACTAATCGAAGCTCGTTAACCATGGATAATGTGCTCAGTAGGACGGAGACAGTTCAAACAAACAACATGGCCCTTCTAGAATTGCCGTGGGGTTGACTGCTACTTCTGGTTATGTCTTCTATAAAAAAAAAGCAAATAGAAGAAAATAAGTGGAGAAAACAAAGAAGATGGCAGATGTCGAAAATTCATGAGAATCATACAAGGTAAGCATAAAATTGATCTTAGTTTTCCTTATTAATATCAGTTGTTTATTTCTTTGCTATGACATTTCTCTATAAATACATTTTACCTTGTTTTTCACAATATATTTCTGTAAAGCTAATTAACGCGATTTTATGTAATTTTTCACACACAATTGCTAGGGTTGTCAATTTCCTTCCGTTAAACATAGTTAATTATTAATTCTCTAACCAGTGAAAATTCTTGATATATCCTCCGTTATTCAATTCATGCGCTATATGCATGTTTGATATAGGTTAACTTTCAAGAAATTTGATTAACTTTGAATTTTGACTTTACCTATACAAAAACACTGTATGGGCATGGAAATGAAACAAACCCTTTTATACACCAATTATACTTACAAGAAGCACACAATTTTCTGATTTTATAAAGAAAAAGATATTCAAAGTTCTTGATTACTTTAAGAAATAATGAATTTTCACTTAATTACTTTGCAATGAGCTGCCAATATTTTTTCAATTGTTTGATTCAAGGAATGCATTTAAAAATTCTTTTCTCCATTTACTTATGAGGTTCTTTGATTTATTGTATAGACATTTTTTACAATTTAGTGAATGGTTAATTCCTCTTTTACTAAATTTGCAAGTGTTACTTTATTATTTTTCAATTCAAACAATCAATTAAGTCTGTAGTAAGTTAATTTAGTTCTATTTTCTTTTCTAACGTCCAACTTAAGTACATCATCGCAAAGGAAACAATGGACAAGGGGTGTTAATTATTTAGCATTTAACTGGTTATTTATATTTAGTTAATTGGAAGTTCATTGTTAGTTTTCGATATCCCTCCTAGTCTATGATTAAGTTATTTTTTTTTTTTTTATACTTTTTCATATAGTAAAACAATGTACATAGGTTAATGACTATAAAGAGAAAATGCCCTATGATGCCTTAGCCATTCTGTCTTGTTTCCTTAACCCTCCACATTATCTGTTTACCCATAACAAATTATTTATTTTCTTCTGTTATGAATTTGATTCCATTGTTTCCTATTTCAATTAAAGATTAGTTTTGTTTTTTCCTCGACTTTCATCATTAATGTAAATGTTACATAGCTTTTATTTGTTCTCTGTAAAATTGAGTCTTAAAGTGTGCCAGACATAGACCCTCCTCTAAAAATGAAAATCTCAACTAAATGTGTTATAAGCATGGCAAAAAATAGAAGGGAAAAAATTATAACGAAATTAAAAAATCTGATTTCTTAGTTGGATGATACCCAGGCCTAAAATTGGTAATTTTTTTTTTCAGCGTTCCCCTACTGTTGAGTGTGAACATGAAGGACAGGCTGAAGTACTTGATGATTCATCTTTATTGAACAACGGTATGTATTGCAGCCTAAGACAAAAAAAAAAATCAAACAAAGGTGAAGAGAAAATTATGGCCCCGTTCAATAAACTCGTCCAAATAATAGAAAAACAGTGCGGAAATACAAATAAACCCAAAACAATTGCACAGAATTATGGGTCCATGTCAGGGTTGGACTAATTACCTCAACCAGAACAAAGTTTGTGCATATGTGAAATGGAACGAGGCTTGGGGAAGATGTGTGCGGACTTTGTGGAATGAACATATTTGTAATATTGAAACCAGCACAACTAGTTTAAACAAAATGGCAGCCTGTGCCCGTGGTATTGCGAATGCACCAAAAAGAGTGATTTCCCAGCAACATGCTGGGCCATTTAAAAAATATAAAACAGACACTTTTTCTGTAAATACTAGTAAGGTTGTACCTCCAAACAGAGATATATTAATAAAGCCTTTTTAAACTTGTTTGAAGAATATGGAGAATAATCCAGTAAATTATTAGAATAATCATTAGTTATTATTCAGCTTTTTCTGATGCATTTAAAAATGCTTTATTTGTAATGTTATATTCCTTTATTCATGATTTTGTATAAACAAAAACATATCTTGTATTCATTAATTTGTATGTTGTATTAATTCATTTATATTTTGTATTGTATATTTGGACCTAAAAATATTTATTTGTTCATTAATAGAATTTCTATTTTGTATAATAATAACAAAGTTAAGATATAAAGATTAATTTTCTAGCAACATTATAATTATTAAATTTAGTTTATGTATATGATTTATTATATTTTGTAAATATATGAGTTGTATGTATTATAAATAACATCTATCATTTCCTTTCAAACATATATATTGCAACTTATCTGTAAATAACCAATAAATGCTAGGTATATGTCAAATTTCTAAAATTAAAAATGCGAATAACAAAACAAAGGCAGTCTCACTATGTGGTTAAAATTTCCACACTTAGACTTAATTGTTATTTTAATCAGACAATGTTTTATACAAATATAACTTTTTTAGGCTTAGGATCGTTGATTATTTATTGAAGTAGGCATCAAAATTGGCACTGTATGATGTTAGTCTCTAACCATGATACAGTCATTTAATTACAAATATAGTATTGTATTATGGTGTTTCAATATGTGCTTAAAATGTTATTAATCCAACTTTATTAGAGTCTAGGTTAGTAATTTTGTGAGCTGTTCGGTTTTATTTGAACTGAAGATATAGAAAGAAAAAAAAAACAGATATAGATTAACACTAATGTCTGTGAAATGTAAAATTAGTTGACAGAACGATACAAATATGGGCACTAAAAAAGAAACTGATAAACTGATCATTTTAAAAAAATAATGATTACTTGTTTTCAACTCTCTAAAGTAGAATAAGCATAGGTTAAAAAATAAATAAATTTTGAACTCTTTTTTTATATTGACTAAATAATATGTGAAAATGGATATTATTTTATTTTAATGTAATGCGAAGTATTGGGATCATTAAAAATTTCAACTCTGAGTTTTCAAAAAAATAAAAAAACTTTTTGCTTAATGGTTTTTTTGTGTAAATGCAGAATCTGGCTAAAAAATGTAAAGTTCAGTGATTATACTTATTTATTAAGGTAGATAGGAGTATGGCAGCGATGTTAGGGAAAATTGTTGGCTGAAATAATATTACCAAAAGTGGAACTTGACATAATTGGTTTTATAAAGTATTTCAATTCAACTATAAAACGGAAATAAACAATGAAGAGTAGTATTAAATGAAGAAGAAACATAAAATGGAATAATTAGATATGAATAATAAAATGTAATTAGATGAATTAACAAAAACTTAGTTTATGATAATAAAAGGTAATGAATAAGTACGAAAGGTTATGATATATATACCTGACACTCAAAAAGATGATAAGTACAAATAGCAAATATATGGAAATATAATAAATCAAATAAATATATATAAGTAATGAAAAATGGGAAAAACAAGTAATGGATTAAAAGTTTTGTTATTTAAAATATATTATGTAAAAATGTTCAAAAATATATGTTATATTTCATTATATCTTATTTAATTTTATTTATATGAACCCTTCCGCTAACAAACTTCCATAATTCATTTAATGGCAAATAATATCTTCATTTTATTTTTGTAGTTTATAATGATTTGTTTGTTATTACTGAAAGACAGAAAGCTGGTTGCACAGAAAATTTTGATTAAACTCGTGTATTATTGTATAATTAAGTGGTCTTTAATATCATTGAGGTCTTATCCCCATTAATGTCACTTTACATAGCTTAAATGCCTAAATGTTCAACATTTCATCCTCTAAAGTACCTTTAATTTGATTAATTTTTAATAATTAACCATCTCTCATTATTAAGAATTACGAAAAAATGCTAAATATAACTTTTGAAAGAATTTGATAATTGAAAAATGGAGAAAAAAGGGAAAATGTGTATTGAGGATGAAAATGAATTACCGGAAATACTTGTCAGAAGTTATATCATTGGAAAGCGGATAATTTTAGAAAAAAACAATATGAAATATAGAAAGTAATGGAGAGAGATTATTATAAATAATAATTTGTGTAAACTAATATTATTGAACGGAAATCACATTTTTTCAAGGAAATTAAATAAATGAAATTTATTAACTAATTTTAAACTGTTTTTAAGTTTGAAAAACTATTTAAAATTCACCTAATCAACGCAATGTGATTGTTAAAAAAGCTATTTCATAGTACTAATGTGAAAGAAGTGAAATATAAAAATATTTCATGGATGTATAAAGCCTATGTTTATAACCTTAAATACATTTACTATAGTTTTAATAATTCTAAATCTGATATTATATTTAAATAATTAGGTATCAACGTCCGTTGGTCGTCGTATAACATTTAAAAAAAAATTAAATTAGTGAGTAATTTGATGAATTTTCCCTTTGTTAAATTAGTGAAAAAACTTATGAGCTATCTATGACAGGCGATGAAAATCTCGTAATCTCTTTGTAGTAAACTTTACAATGAAAAATAACAGTTTAATAACTAATAGGCTTAGAATCCATAATCATTTATAGGTTGAATATAGAGATATACTTTAAAATCTCTCTAGACATATGTATATTGTTCAGAGACCGGAGTTATGTGGTTTACGAAAAAATATGGGGTAGGGAGGTTTTTAT
The DNA here is from genome assembly GCA_928085145.1 of Nezara viridula. Lineage (NCBI taxonomy): Eukaryota > Metazoa > Arthropoda > Insecta > Hemiptera > Pentatomidae > Nezara > Nezara viridula. Next base: position 24,852,841 of record OV725080.1, read on the forward strand.
TATCTACCGTTGATATAATTAATAGGGTTTCTGTTATTTTAGTGATGTTAATGATTTGTTAGCAGTAAACTTTAAGCTATAGACCCGTTAAAAGTGCACTTCAAAAATTTTATAATTGCTCAACATTTCCAGAAAGTAATTTCTATTCAAAGTAGAAGGTAAGTGAAAGTTGTGTGTTGTGCGCATTAATTTTTTTTTATTTCGGATATTGCAAAAAAAAAGCGGGAAATGGAAGTTTCTGTGTCAGCCAATCACAGTGGCTATTCAATGCATCACTAGCGTAGCGCAACGGCCATAATGCAAAACTTGCTTGGATTTTGCCTAAGTTTTCCATTCCGGATGGATATGCAACAAACCGGGGTAAACAGCCCATTACCTTCCACCAGCAGGTCAAAATATCTTCACCACCTCCTCCCACTCTCGCCCTTTCCTTTGTTCTCTACGACAGTGGCGCTAGCAAACTCGGGCAAACTGCCATCAAATTGAGGCAAATTGCGGGAATTTGCCTCGATTTGCCTGTAGTGTGGGCCCAGGGTTAGAATACAACAGTAAATTATAAAAAAATGAAGAGAAGAATAGTTGGGGTGGTCAGTCAAAAAGAAGGCAAAAATAAATGATAATATTTATTTTTACATATGCTAACGTATCGACCTGAAGTTCAGGCCTTCATCAGGGCTAAGAAAATAACCAGATAACAAGGTATGAGAAACATAAGTTGTGATGGTAAAAAAATAAAAGAAAAAAATAATATTTTAAAAAACGTAAAATGAAATTGTTAGTATAATGACAATAGTAAGAACTAAGAGATAAATAATAATAACCGTATAAAAAAATGATTTTTCAGCAATGGAGTAGTTAAATTTCAAAACTACTCTTGTCTATTTTACCAAATCTTTGGATCATAACAAACGTTTTGATGTAAAGATTTTAAAAATTTATTTCATTGACGATTTTCAACAAATTTTGAGATATTCTGAACAAATTTATAAAAAAAATAAAAAACAAACGAAACAGTATATTTCGAAAAAATGAACAAACGATGTTTTTAAACTCCATTAGCTCTTTAGTTGAGTTGTTCTTTTTAATAGATTTAATTATTTTAAAAGGAAATACGGTAGAGTCCTCTTTAAATGCTCCTAGATATATTAAAATTGTTTTTCTTCAAAAATTAATTTTTGATTTCCACTTTCTGTCCCATCATTTTTTATAAAGGGGCCATCCTCCTATTTCATTATAGTCCTCCTACTTCCTAGTATTTAATTTGTTTATTTTAAAATAGTTCACAAAATTAATGACTGTGCTACGACTTTATTTATGGCATTCCAAGCTTCGTACCTCCTATATTTCCTAAATACTGCCGCTTTCAATTTAAAATGGATTACCCTTTTGAAATATGATATTAAGGAATTTACGAGTTACCTTTTTCTTTTTTTAGTAACCATGATCTTAGGAAAAAATATTGATTGTCTAGGAGACTATTTTACTTTTTGGGTGTAAAATATGACAGATATTCTAAAATTTTAAAATAAATAAATAAAAGAAGGGTAAAAGAAAAATTTGCTCTAAACTGCTTTATAATTTTCTAAGGTATGACGTTTCGCATTGTCTTGTGGGTTGTACAGCCAACCTTTTTTATATTCCTAGCAAAATGATTAAACACGATTAAACTTTGAACGGGTCGTTATCTAGCTATTAAACTTTTTGTTTATACTTAGTCAGCCTTTAATCATCTGAAATGTCTCGGGGAAATAGGAAGAAAGAATTTCGTTCACGAAAAGCTAGAAGATATAATAAACAAGATGATCTGCCGAGTACAATGCAAGATTTAGCAATCAGAGATGAAGATGGTGAGTAGCTTGAGAGTTGTTACTTGTGAAAACTTAAAGATCAGATTATAAACTTAACGCTTTGAATTAAAATTCCAATAATTTTTCATTTTATAGATCTTAGGGAAACCATTTTTTAATGATAATTACCTGTCATCTTATTATATATTTATAATTTCAATAACACAAATGTATCTAATGATTTTTTTTATTTTTAGAAGAATGTTCCAAGTTTAAAGTTAATTTTCCAGTGGCTATGTGGGACTTGGGTCACTGTGATCCTAAAAAGTGCACTGGGCGTAAACTTGCTAGAAAAGGTATGATAAAAACGCTTAGACTTCAGCAAAGATTTAATGGCATTGTGCTTTCTCCAATGGGAATCAAGGTAATGTAAATTCTTGCAGTGATTTATTGTTATTCGTTCAGGAATAGATTTAGTAAACCCTTTAAGATTAACAAAGTACATTAAATTTAATGTTTATTTTTTTATTGTAGTGTATATCTCCAATGGATAAAGAAATCGTTGAGAGATTTGGAGCTGCTGTTGTTGATTGTTCTTGGGCCAAAATAGAAGAAACACCTTTTGAGCAAATGAAAACTTCAAATCCACGACTTTTGCCATTTTTGGTTGCTGCAAATCCAGTTAACTATGGAAAGCCAATTAAATTGTCTTGTGTGGAAGCACTAGCAGCACTGTTTTATATTACTGGCAAGTTATTTGATTGTGAGAGCTATTTTATGTAATAGCAAAGTCTTTTTGGTATTGTCTCAATCTTCATTTTACTTAATTTGACTTATAGTTACTCTCTATTTTAAAGTTATTTTGTAATGATTATCCAGGTTGTATTTAAAAGGCTTTTTGGAATCCGTGGCACTATTTCACAAGTGTCATTCTTACATGATGGCTGGGCTAAGTTCACATTGATCTCATGAAATTAAACTCCGAAAGTACCTGAGTGTGATGGAACACGTTATGGGTTGTTGATTTCTTTTAAACTATTAAATATTAAATTAGCAATCACAGTGATAAATGAGATTACACCTGTAAACGTAGTTATCAACAATAGGTTACTTTCTGCATTACATCTGCAGTGTGATTGATGTGGTCTTGACCCAACTTCAGTTGAAATGGCCCATATATTACATTATCCTATTTACTTGTTCAAAATGTTTTTTCCGAATTATCCTATTCTAGCGGAGTTACTTATATATCTGAAATGGTAATCTTTCATTTAATATTGACATTTACGTTGTTTACTGATTAGTTATGAAGTTCTATTATTATTGTATATGTTGATTGTGAAACTTGTATACACTTATTCATATTTTAAAATGCTTTATTGTAGGTTTTCAAGAAGAAGCTGAACATTATTTGTCCCAATTTTCATGGGGAGATAGTTTTATAAATGTGAATCAAGAAGCTTTGGACAGGTATGCTGCCTGTAAAGATGGAGAGGAGGTTGTGATGGCTCAAAATGCTTACCTGGCAGCGTGTGATGAAGAGAGGAATCGTAGGTTTTATTTATTTAAAATACATTTTTTAAAGGAAATATTATTGTTTACTGAATCATTGTTTCTATTGATTCTTGATAAAGAAGAAAGTTTGTTCATGAATTTGTAAATTCTATAGTTTTTCATTTTAAAATTTAAATAACATTGCAAAGAAAAATAAAAGTTCAGTTCTGAATTCAATAATAAATAATATTTGGTAGGTTATGGATAATCAGCTGTACTTAATATTAATATGATTAACTTTTTACTTTTTTGAGAAAGACAGCTCAGATTATTTGAACCATCTGGCCTTAAGCAGACCCTACACGGTAATTCATGAATGAACGTCACAAGAAGTGCCAAGATTGCCCGCGATCGCTTTGATCATGAAGACCCTTACACGTTCAGTCATTACTTATCGCTGCTGATGCCAATTTAGCTCAGTTGTAAACAAAGAAACAGCATAGATATGCTTATTTGGACATTGTCATTTATAATATTGGGCATCAAGAGAAAAACGGAGATATAATAATTACTTCCTAGTGCCTGAAAATCGTTTAGACCAAAGTTAGAAAAATATAAGTCAACTACATACAAAAATCTAGGAAAAGTATTGCGAAAATAATCAATTTGTTAAGAAAAATGGAAAAATTAATGGCAAATAAAAACAACAGTTAAAGATTTTTTTTCTATAAGTAAATTGTGAAGTTTCCACTTTTTTTTCTCTTCAATTTATTGCCTACTTGACTATTTAAAGAAAAATAGTTGAAAATGGTTAATAATAATATAGACTAGGGATATAAACAACTATTTACTTAATAACGAGACCTAGGTAAACTAACCTATCTAGTAGTAGTCTCATAGAAAATCGTTTTGACAAAAGTTAGTAAAATGTAAGTCTACTACTTACAAAAATGAAGGAAAGGTATTGTGAAAATAATAAATTTGTTGAGGAAAATGGGAAAAGAACTGATAAATATACACAACGTTAAAGTATTTTTTTTTTCCTAAAGTAAATTGTGAAGTTTCCTCATTTTTTTTTTTTTTTATTTTGTTGCCCACTTGACTATTTACAAGAAATATAATTAAGTATAATCAAATATAAACAAGGGATATGAAAAATTATTTAACTATTTACATATAATGAAAATCAGAAATTTATAATGGTTGTGAGGCCTAGGTAACCTAACCTATCCAGCAGTATGGATAGTCTCCCCACTACTTTTACCTCTGTCTCCCCTCCACTTCTTGTGAATGAACCTTTGATTTCCGGATGTTCGGAAATCCACAGCGCACCACCATCAGTACTTCATTCACTACCTTACACAGCAATTTGGAACGTCATTAGTACAATTCCGATTGACCGTGTAGGGTCCCCTTTAGGATTTTACTAATTTTCTACAAACTGTGATATTTCAGCTGGGCCTTTATGTATTAGATAATTGATACTCTACTTCATAGGAATATCAAGGCCCTTACTTGAGTCTCTGCAAATACTTCTATGACCATGTTAAACACTTTCCGGTCTCTAGAATTAGGATTGATGTGTTGACTATGGAAGACTCCACTAAAAAATTGATCAATTGCCTATAGGCAGTCCAATGAGTGGGATGCATGCCCTGTTCCAATTTATATTTGATTATACAGCTGAAATTGTTAAATATTGTGAGATATTCTGTTTTGATTAGGGAATGGAATTTAAGATCTCTGTGAAAATCATTACTTATAAAAAATAAAAGTACTTGAAGAGAGGGTCATTGAAGGGGATAAGATATTGTTTTTTGCTATTTTATAGAGACTCCGAAAGTTTACAGGCATGTGTCTGATAATAAATAAGTGATTTAGATGTATATGATAATAATATAATGCTCTGAAACTGTTAAGTCGATGCCGTGTGTCCATGGAAGGCTAAGTATTAGTGGACAGGTGAGAGATGTATCCTTCAGTCACATTTGCAAAAGAAAGTTTGAAATAACAGCAATCTAGTGGAATACGCCAATAACTCCCTCTTCATGTGATGCCTCTTCAAGAAGAAAAATATTTTCTCCAATTTGGCAACTTGTACTGAATACATACTGATTAAACCACACAATATGCTAAACTCTTCACTATCTTTTTGCTTATAGTCTGACAAGAATGTCAGAATAACTTATCCTATCAGAAGATATAAAAGTATAGATCTCAATCAGACAAGTAAGGTTGAAAGATTAGAGAAGCAAATATATAATTACGTTCCTTTTCTCAAGAACTTCTGCGAAAGTTTCAAAACTAGAAACTTAAAACCTGAGAGGTCACTGGCTTGTAGCTTGCTGTACTATCTGTACCAACTAGGATATCCATGGAGGATCATAGTGTCAATATTAAGGATGAAGCAGATTGGCTGAAAATATAATATTTGACTCCATACAGAATATTCACCGCCATATTTATGGAAACTGATCTAATAACATAGGATTGAAGAAACCATGTAATATTTATTATTTTTCTATTTTATGGAAGTAGCAACCCCAATATATTTAGACAGCTCTTTTAATGAAATAAATTGTTCTTCCCTCTTTAAAAGATTTAAATCTTAATAGAGGAAGGAGATGATCCGCCACAACGGACTTTCCTTTATAATGCAATGGTCAACTATTAAATATTCAATAAATCTTAATAGAGTTTATTAGACCGATGTATGTTGCTTAAGAATTTTAGTGATATCAGCATAAAAACTGGTAAAAATAATTATTTCCTAACACATTATTGAATCAAAATGCAAATGTATAATATAATTCCATATAAAACAAACTAGCAGTAATCATTATTATTGATTTTTAACAAATTTTTTTAATACTTATTAACTATTAATTTTTAGGAAGGAATTTAACTCCTGAAATTGAAAGTTCTTCTGAAAGTTCTGAAGATGATGAGCCCACATGATTGATTACTTCCGAATGGTTTTTGTAAAAGTACATGCTGTACATAAAGGACGAGTTATAATATTTAATTGTTAACAATTAATTTTGATTATATCCATGAGATATTTATATGGTGTATGATTTATTTTTATATCCTCAAATGTCTTTTTTAACAACTGGTTTTTCTATATTGTTTTTATTAATAAATCTATTCACCCTGATCATTTTTGTAATAGTAATATAAAATATAATTTCTTGTCACACTTATTTGCCTTTAGGTCAATTTAATAAGTAATCACAACTAGTCCTAGGTCACTATTTGTTCACGGACGTTTTAGGAAATCTTTGTTCCCTTCTTCAGCAAATCTTATAAAAAAGATCCAACTTTTCAGTTTGATCACAGCCATGGACCACACTTATTATTAATAACTGTGACTTACCCAATTTTTGGACCTAACAATCTGTATTCATCAAAACCTTAAAACATATGCTTAGAAATATTGTTAAGAAAATATATTAATAAAAAAAACGTCTGAAATGTTCTTGTTTTGTATTTTAAGATATCACATTTAAATAGTTTTTAAAGGAAAAAAGTATAATGTTCATATTAAGGTAAAAAGCAACTAAAAAAAAGTTAGTTCTATTTGTATTTTATTCAACAATATGATATATTTTTGATAAAGTAACAATTTTACTGGGATTATTCAGATGAAATTAAACATACATTTTTTTCTTTAATTATAAAGGCTTATAAAGTTTTTATACCATTTGTAGAATACTTTATAAGAATAATTAGTAGGTAAATTGTCTAAAAATTCATGATATCTTAAAGTATGGATTGCCAGGCTTTAAAACTCTTTTTCCTCAAAGCAGTCCAAAATATTGTTGACCTTTACATAAATGACTCCACTTTTATTTAGATTCCAAAAAAGCAAAACAAATTTTAATGCATTTTTTGTTGAATATTTGGTATCTGATACTATTATGATGGGTAGTTCAGGAACAAACTAGTTCATGATAAGGAACTGAGAAGAATGGTCTTACTTTTCCTGAACTATAGTTCTTTATGAGCTATAATTCCTGTAAACTACCAAGAAAATAAATTTATTAGAAGAATTGTAGGTATTTTCTTTAGGAAATGTAAAGTATCCACATACTCTAATCAAATTAGATATAATTGCAGTTTATTTATCTATAAAGCAGCAAAAGTTAAGTATTACATATTAATATAGATAATTTTTTTTTTTTTTTTGTATAGCCTGTTTTTACAAGTATTACACCTGTAGGCCTCCCCAATTAAGAGGGTAATGGTCTAACTTCCCGCGGGGACCAGCCGTATTGGGAAGTAAGGCCGGGATTCGATCCTATGATGTTTACTTTACTAGTATAGCGCACTAACCACTCTGCTATACCGGCCCCTAATATAGATAATAACACAGTAAAAATAATTGGGTGATAAATATTTAGGACACAGTCATTAAAAAGTTTTTATGCGCACAGTGCATCGACCAATAGACAAAAATCAAAAATTGTACTATTTTTAACAAGTCAATTACCATTTTAAATCTATTATTAAACCTTTGAATACAATCTTCTAGGATTATATCATTGTTTACATTATTTTTTAAGTCAATGCACTGGATGAAATGCAACTATTAACTTTTGCAATAAACACCTTATTAGTATCAATTTATGTTTCTTACTGGGAGCAATTAGCTTTTCTACAAAATCACAGCTCCAAGTATGAAATTTCTAGGCCCAGGTATGTATTTGAAAATACTATATTTTAATTCCGAAAATTAAATCATATTATTTTGTATACTTGCATTTAATTTGACTCAATCTTTTTAACATTAAAACTTTTTAAAAAAATCATTAAATATCAGTTTGTACTTTTTGCATATTCTTGTAGCATTGAGTGGATATGCACTATAATTTTCATTATCATTTATGTTCTTCTGGGTGCCCCTTCATTTGTATTATTTTTTTAATAGACCAAGCCATCATAACTCATCTCCAGATAGCAGAAATATGTTTTTAGCACAAAAAAAGTTGTGTCTATCATACATCCATGGTCACTGAAGAACCGAATTCATTGCTGAATGTGGAAGACCCCAGTGATGAATGTAAAAAAGTAATTGCAAAGATTAGTAGACTATTTTGTCTTAATTTTAATAATAAACTAAAATAAGCGCGAAGAGATCGCAAAAAATTTTATTTGGGAAACACTTCTTGGCTTCAGCAAGAGGTTCAGGGATTATCCTTACTTCCTAAAAGACCAAGAACTAATTTGGTTCAGCATGGCCCAAATACCTCACGTAGAAGCCGTCGGACTGAAGCCCCCCAAAATAGTAAAATATAACCATATTTCACAGGAAAAAAACATTAAAAACTATCTCTTAAAGTATTCTTGTTCGTGTAATTACATTTAATAGGACTTCAAGAACCACTTAAACACCATTTCATATAGGTAGTTAATTTCTTTTTTTTTTTTTCAAATTAATTATCGTTATATGTATATGAAAAAAAATCTTTGGGGCTGAAGCCCTCCCAAAATTCAACTTGGATCCGTTAGTGCAAGTAAATGATTTAATAAAGAATTAGTAATGTGGCCGAGCCAGAGGAATAACTCAATAGAAGCGATTCAATTAGTCGAGCCACTACTGGAATCCTTTTTCCCTTCCAATTATCTTTCCATTACTCAGTTAAAGATATAGCTCTTTGAATCAGTTTTAAAATCAGCTATTCCGGATATCTAATTACAGTTCAACTTCCTGCATGTCCAATATGAAGGTTCGTTAAAAAAAATTCGATATATAGAAACATTGTGATTTTTCTTGTCATACTAAAATCCACTTGTGGATCCACGGAGGTAAGTGTTCGAGGGTGAAGACCCCGCTCCCCAAAAAAATAAACTTAGTTTTTTTAATATATCCTTATTTTTTTATGTGAATGAACTATGCTAAATAAACAATCACAATATATAATAATGATAAGAAAAGACTTAGCGAACCCGAAGATTCGATGCCGACACCACCAAGCACGTTTCAAGAAAAATATATTAATAAAATATTGCTAAAAGCATTAGGTATTGTTCCTATTTAACTTTTTTTTTTTTTAATGTTGGCTTTCAAAACCACTTAAACATTATATATATCGACTTTATTTTTATTTAAAAGTAATTAAAATTATATTAAAAAACAAAAAACAACCTATCACCATAAAAAATTAACCAGGATGCGCTTATGCTAAAAAAATACCACATTTTTTTATGGTTAAAAAGTATTAATAGCAATTTTTTGGGTTCATTTATTCAGTAGCAGATTTAGGATTTAATTTGGAGAGGGGGGTTAATGACAACGATAAGGTAGATTAATCTGAAGTAGATTATGGCAGGTATGTTTACGGCTCCGCTCACAGGCGGATTTACGGGGGGCTTTCGGGCTGAAGCCCCCCCAAAATGGACAAATGTAATCATGTTTTATGGTAAAAAATGTTAAAAAATTATGTCTTAAAGTATTATTGCTCGTTTAATTACATTTAATAGGATTTAAAGAATCCTTTAAACACCATTTCATATAGTTAGTTATTATCTTTCTGTTTTTCTAAAGTAATTATCGTTATATATATGAAAAAAAAAACCTTCCGGGCTGAAGCCCCCCCAAAATTAAATCCTGGATCCGCTAGTGGCTCCGCTCCTAAGATTAGTCTTGCCAAGCTTGACTCAGTGCACCACACAGGAATACGAATGATTTTTTTTTTTTGTACAAGTATATTAGAATAATGACTTCCGAAGAAAGAAAGAAATTAACCACCTATATGAAATGGTCTTTAAGAGAATGTTGAAGTCCTATTATCTGCAATTAGACGAACAATAATACTTATAAAGATAATATTTTTCATGAAACATGGTTATATTTTACCATTTTTTTTTGGGGGAGGGGACTTCCAGAAGGTAAAGCTTTCTTAACTGCATCCGAACTGGAGCAACCCTTGTAAGAGGCCATACACCAAGATTGGCAGACACTATGAGACAACAGCCCTCCAAATATATTGTTTATATATATATATATATATATATATATATATATATATATATATATATATATATATATAATATATATATATATATATTGACTAACCCCAATTTCAACATTCTTTATTATTAATTTTAGTGATATTTCTAGTGGCAAAATTGATACCTTTATTCACAGTTCTATATTTCAACACTGCAATCACCTATTCTGGAATCAAATTACTCAGTATACATAAGTTTTTCAACTAGAAATATCACTAAAATGACATTACTTAAAAATGTTGAAATTGGAGTTAGTCATTCTGTCAACTGAAATGCTCAGAGACTGAAGTTGTGTGGTTTATAAAAGCAGATGAAGTAACTAGAGATTTGTTGCCTACCGTCGATATAATAAATATAATTTTTGTAATTATAATGGCCTTAATGATTTGTTATCTGTAAGCTTTAAGCTTTAGCTCCGTTCAAAATGCACTTCACAAATTTTATAATAGCCCAGCATTGCCAGAAAATAATTTCTATTCATAGTAGTAGAGCAGTAAGTAAAAGTTGTGTGTTGCGAGCACCAGATTTTTTTTTAGATTAATTAAATTTTATGCAAACTTAAAGTCCGTGGTTCTCTTTTTATCAAATTATTAACATCTGCCTGTAACTTTGTGAATAGTGAATAGCTTGATCTCATCATAACCTACAACTATTTTATTTACGGAAACTCTTGGGATTGGGAATATTTCAAACTGGAGGTCAGCAAACTTTGTCTATTTAATTAGCTACTAAAAATTCGTATATACACATTTGCTTTCCAGTTGGATCGTATGTCGGGTGTATTCAAGCGGAAAGCAAATGAGTATTTAAGAGATCTCAGTACCTAATTAAATTAACGAAGTTTGACGATCTCCAGATTGAAAACGCCCCAATTCCAACAATTTTCGTAAATAAAATATTTGGAGGTTGCGATGAGATGAAGCTATTTACGAAATTTGAATAATTTGATAAAAGGGCTATGTACCACGGATTATTAAATTGTAGCTGAAGGCAAATTTTCGCAAAATTTTAATAAAATATATCTTTCACCATTCCCTATATTTCTAATATAAGCTCAGCAAATTGTGAATATTGATGATAAATTGCATTGTAGCATGGTGTTACTTTAATTGTAAAATTCTTATATGTATTCGTACTTATAGTGCATTTTTAACATTAGTGAATAAACATCAATGATTTTTTCTTGTTTTTATAGCAAGTATGCCCCAGCTCGAAATCTAATGTCTATATGTAAGATCTTTTAGTATCCTTTAAATAGCCGTTTTAAATTAACAAGAATAAGTAAGTAGGAAAATGGATGAGAGATCAATTCTATATTTAATTGCATAAGTTTTTGAAGTTTAGAACATTCTAAAGTAATACTCCCTACTAAATATATTTGTAAACCTTCCCTTACTGTCTTCGAGGATGATTCTTGTGTTGTAGATTGAAGTTATTTCGGAGCGGATTCATGGAATAAATCTCGACCTTCTCATTCTGTATAGTGGGATGAGTCAAGCAAATCTAGCGACATTGACCACATTATTGTGAATTATTTTTGGCTAAATAACTTCGAAATATTGGAGGAGCTCCCCCTCATAAAATATTGGGGAGGCAGAAAGTGCCTGGATCTTCCTTATTCCTGGTAAAGGCGTCTATGTACTGATAAATATTCTATTTATATAAAAATAAAATCAGAAAAATAAAATTATAGATTTTAGAGTTTATTTTTATTACAGGCATATTGGTGTCGGCATGGAACCTTTGTATTCGCTCAGCCTTTATTATTATTATTTTATGTATATGTGTACATATATATTTATAATGGAACTGTTATTTTAATTTTAAATACATGAAAATTTAAATTAAGTTTTCTTATATGTATATATAAATATATTAAATATATTGGGGAGAGGCACACTTGCACACATCGAAGTACCTACGGTGGTTGTCGTTGGGTAGATTTTATTACAGATTTTAGATTTTATTAAAGTTAATGTTAAAGTTAAAGTTAAATTACTTTTATAGATAAAAATTAAACACTTAAATATTAATTTTTAATTTATACACACATATATATGTGTGTGTATATATATATATATATATATATAGAGAGAGAGAGAGAGAGAGAGACAGAGAGAGAGAGAGAATATTTATGTATTCACTGTATGCTATAATTAACATCATTATATTTAAAGTGGTTTTCACATATTAAAAAATGAAGGGATCGTTTCAGAAAGATCGTTATATTAAACTGAATGAAACTGGATTGAATTAAAAGGGAGAGAGAGACATATAAACAAACCTCTTTCTCGAATTCTGGCTAGTGTGGAGGGAGGATAATTTGATCACAGAGGTAACAGTGGCACACGATTGGTCAAGACTCATCCCCACCATTTTTTCTTAGCTTCCTACCCTTTACAGATTTTTAAGAACTCCCTTCGGTGGATGTTCTCGTTTGTCGTACTGTACAGGTTTGTTTATTTTTATGGAGATTATTGTTTTATTAATATCATTCATATGTCAAAGAATAAGTTGCGAATGATTATCAACTTTTACATTTTTCGTTTGCTATTAACTTAATAAGATATCAGATAACAATTATTATGATGAAACTTCTTAAGGAGTTTTCTTAGTATTTGATTTATTAATCAACAAATAAACTATTAAACAGCAAACTAATGTATTGCATCGAATTTAAGACACAAAACACTATTTTAATTTAAAAAATTATGTTTTAAACAGGATTAGTTTTAAATTCGCTTTATAAATTTTAGCCGTTAGGATTTTTTAAATAAGACCTGGTCAATTTTCACAATAAAATTTTAAAATGTTAATAATAACTAGATGTAATATCATAATAATTCATTAAAGGATATATCATTATTATTTTTGTTTAAGCTAAATTTTAAAAGTTTCTTTTCGATAGCAGTAATAACTAGGTATAAATTTGATTTTTCATTTTCGAATCTGTTTAATAATTTGACTATTATAAAGTGATTTTAAAATTAAAAATAATTTTAACAGAATTGTTGTTAAAACATTAATATTGAAATGAATGTCTTTCTGATCCTAGAATGACTTAAAATATGAATTTGATCGTATATATTTCTTTATATATAAAAACAATTAGGGTGGTTTGATATTAATATAAAGAAATTAAATAAAAAATAAAGGAAGTGACAGTTATTTAAAGATGATCACAGCCTTCTGAATATCTATAACAGTGTTTAATATAAAACTTTAACAGCGTATTTGGATGTAATGAGAATCAAAGCTACAATATAGAACATTGAAATTTATTTCCTTTCTAATCTTTATTGTATGATTTAATGTTTCTATTTCCATAGGTTCCAAGGAAGAATATTCATTATAAGAAATATTGAAATCTCACAACTACGTTCGCCATTATATACGAGAACTTCTCTCAGATTTCGTAAAGCGGATGGATATGTGCACTGATGGATATTTAGGTATAAAATATTATTAATACTGTTATTAAGTTATATTATTCCTGTGATTAACAATGAAATGCGAGTTGTTATGAACATTTTTATTCTATAAATAACTTACATTATTATATCAGATAACATTTATTAAGGACATTTTTGGATAACTAACATATCCATATGTGAGCTGTTCCAAAAATTTCATTAATCTATATGTTCATTTTTATGTATGCTTTCACACTGCTCCTTTTAATGGATTTTATACTTTTTTATCTAGTTTTTTATAAAAAGATAAAATATTAAATCAATATTTAAGTATTAAGATTCTATATAATGATCCTTTTTGATATTTAATCTTAAGTAATTATAAATTTGATTTTTCTAAGATTTATATAATGGTTTAATATTTATTTCCTTTATTATTAATCGTTGTCAATCTTTTTAATTCTTTGATCAAATTTGAAATAATGATATCATGGAAATTAAATTAAAAATCAGAAGCTAATTTGACTGACTTGAACCCAGTGGTCTTTTCCACCATTTTAAATCTAGGAACTACTTCTCCATAAAAATCAGTTGTTATTCATTTTCACAGGTATAATATTATTTATCCACATAATTTAGGTATAAAAAATAAATTTGGTATCATTATTTTTAAAATAAATTGTTACTTCAATTTTTATTAAGTTTTAAATTTATTTTTAAATAAAATTCATTCTGAAATAATCTACAATATCACAAAGTTAATTTTTTAAAAGTTTTGTGTAGTTAGTTGGCCATTATTTGCTTTGCTATTATTCATCATTGACTGTTTTAATCCTTTTACATATTTCAATAACAATATTATACAAATAATTTTTTTTAAGTTGACTTTTCAACACACCTGACCGAAAAACAGTGAGTCTGATGTCAAAAAGTAGAATTAAAAAAAAAAATAGTCTAATTTGACCATCTTGACCCCAGTGTTCCTGTCCACCACTTTAGATCTTGGAACAACTTCTCTAAAAATCAGTTGTTACAATGCTTCATTTTCTCAGATATAATATTATTTAACCACATAATTTATGTAAAAAAATAAATTTTATATTATTATTTTATATATGAATCATTATTTCTTCTAGATCATCATAGTTGATTCAGCCACTTAACCAGGAGTGTTAAGTTTTACTCTAGTTAATTATTATTTTTCTGTCCTTAGGTCTTCTGGATTAAAATTGTTGTTTTTCCAGTCGTCAAGCCAGACATAAGAGAATAAGGAGATGAATGCAGTTTTAGCATTCTATTGCTCAGGTGGTCACTGTGGACATGTCACTGTGGACGGTGAAGCATGTCTGATGGCTAAAATAGGTAAATTATTGAAACATATTCTTTTTACATACTTTTTTAAATTTGGTTTATGTGTACTGTTAAATTCTTTGATGTAATGAATGATAAACATCAATTTAGTTTTCAGATTATGATATCACTTTTCATAATTTAGTGTTGATTTTTAAATAAATGTGGTTCATTAAATAATAATATTTTTCTTTCTTTTTTTATGTTGAAATGATCATATTGTTATTTTATTATTATTTACATTGTTATTCATTTTTCAGGAACATATAATGTGAGGATATACCTCCTCTCAACTTCTTCATGGGTTGTCGCTGTACTGAGGAGGTATCCTGTATCCAAGCCACTCATTGACAGAAATGCTCCTCTTGATGATTACAAGTTACCTGCTGGACAGCTGCTTCCCTCATGGATCAACAGGACACGGGACGAACTTCAAGCAGAAAAAAGCTAGGACTTTTTCTTAACATGTATTTATGGGCCTTTACTCAAACAGAGTTAAGTTAACTAAAATAACTACAATGGCCTTGAGCTAAACATAGAAAAGATAAATCATATGGGATCCTTAATTTTTATATATTCCAAATAAAACAAAACAACTATGTTTGAGATGGTCCATAATCTCTGCCCACTTTGGAAAATTCATGTTTTTTCAAATCCAGGTGTGTAAATATGAAACTGAAGATTTTTTATAGAGAATACAAGTCGCATAACAATTGAGAATACAAGGTTTCATCTTTACAGACCTGGTAATTGGTAGTGTTATATGCATGTATATAGTAGACAAGAGCTTAGCCAGCTAGAAACATTTTGCCTCAAAACGGAAGAGGGGGCAAGTTTTTAAATTTAATTTATTTTAAGCGGAGGGTGTCCTTTTTTTCGTAATTAGTTTCTTTTAAAATGTTGAAATAGAAAATCCACCTGTCACTGGCTATCAGTTTTCAGTAGATTTGGGATTATATTTGTTGCTATTTATGGTCTCTATGTCATTATCGGGGAGATGGTCAGCCACCCCAACTCTCCTTTCCCTGGCTAAGCTCATGGTGCATGTTGTGCAGTAGATGTGTATAGTTGTTTCTTTTGATATGTCCCTCGTTGCTATTGCTTCTCACTATTCATTAGATTAACTTTCAAAACTGTAATAATTAAAAATTAGCATATTTTAAATAAAATTCATTCAGATTTTATCAAAACATCAGTTCATTTAGTTTTTATGGTCGTGTTTTGTGAGTATATTGAAAATGATTGAATTAATTTATTTGTCATCGGTTCGTTAAATAATTAAACATTATTATTTTTTTTTATTAAATTATGATTATTTAGTACTAAATTATTTGAATGTGAGAGGTGATGGCAAATTTCAGGATCTCCAGACTGCAGCGGGAAACCCCCCTCATTACACAAAGAAATTTTCTTAGAGAATGTTAAATAATAAAATAAATTTATTATGCGATAATACTTGTATATCATTATGCTATTATCTGTTGACTTTAGTCTTCTTTTTATTTATTTACTTACATATTAGATACAACAAAAGTTCAATTATCTTTTTATAGAAAATATTAATAAACTTACTGTTAATAATTTTAAAGTATATTTCACTTTTTTTAAATACTCAATAGAATTTAAGATTATTCAGAAATTAGATTAGTTAGGTACTCCTCATGAGGGGGTTGAGGAACTTCAATGAACTGCAGACGACAAAGAAAAACAGCCATGTGAGTACTATATATTTTTATTTTTAGTGTTGTTAATTTTTTCATTTCCATTGTGGGCAGATTTTTTGCATGAAGCATGTGCATGCTATTTATTTTTATATGTATACAGCGGCTGCCTCCTCTCACAATTAATTACATAGCTTATTTATCACTTTATAACAGTGAAAAAAATTTTATTAAGATTTTTTTTAAAATTAAATTTATTTAATTTTTATTTTCAAATCTGGTTAGTGTCTGTAAAACAATTCAATTAATTTATAACATATAAAATAAACATGCTATTAGTTGATGTTTCATTTTTATTATTGAGTATCTTTCAATTGATATTTTTATTTCTCACCAATTCGTTAAAAATTTAGTATTAACAAATTAAATTATGTTTTTTTTTTCATAATAAATTTATCATTTCAATGTGAGAGGTTAGGCAGATTTCAGGATATTTAGTCTGCAGCTACCAACTCAACTCTACTCATTACACACAATTTTTCTCATTAAATATTTAAAAGAAATAATTTTTACAATTAAATGATTAAATAGATAGGGAAATAATATCATTATGATATTGCTATATTTTGTTTCACTATTTAGATAAGTATAGATTTTTTAAATTGAAAATATTAATATTTGCCAAAAACTAAAATAATTTAATTCAGACTGAAAAATTACTTAAATTTAAAAATCTATTTCTGATAGTATGTATCTTTTTTCTTTTTTTCTTCATAGTATTTGTTATTATTGTTAAATTATAAAGTTATTCAGACATCTGGTAGGTACACTTATGAGTGAGTTGGAGAACTTCCTTGAATCGCCAATAAAAACTTGTGAGTACTATTGCATGCCTTTTTATTGATATTTTTATGATAAAGTGTATTTAGTATTTATAATGTATGTTCTGTTTAAAATCTCAAAACCCCTTAATAGTGATAGAACAATGAAGGGGTATTTGGGACTCATTAATTTAATTTTCTGCTTATAACCTATTTTAACTTTTCCTTTACGTTACGGGCCGGTACAAATATAATTTAAATGTTAATGGTTTTAATATTTCTAGATAATAGTTTCGGCAGCTGTCTTTTTGTTGCTACAGTAGTGTTCTGGTTCTGTCTTGTTTTAAAAACTATCTTGTTCGATTTCTTTAGCTATAAGAAACTACTAGATCTTCTTGTAGTACAAACTACCACTTCGTGCAGTACACTGTTTTATGATAACGCATATATAATTACTTTGTGTTTAGATAAAGATAAAAACTTTAATTTATTTTTAGAAAGGGGGGTAGGTACTGTTAAGAATGCTTTGTTAGTGTTATTATTCTCAAAACCCCTTAATAGTCGTAGGACAATTGAAGGGGTATTTGAGACTCTCTAATTTCAATTTATACTTATAATATATCTCCATTGTCTGCGAAATCAATATATATGTTTATTTGTGAAACACACATCATACTCTGAATCAAGAAATGCTAACCGATTCTGTAAAAATGCACCTGTGGTGCATTTTAATATCTTATTTTCGATAATTTACTTGTAAATAAATATTGTACATTATATATTAATCCCGCAAGGAGTGTCTGTTGCATGTAGGCACTTGGGGAGCAGCGCCCCCACGGGTTACCCCAGCTCAGTACACCATGCAAACTCGCCTCAACAGTACACAAAAAAAAAAAGAAAAAATCAAAGACACTGACAGGAGCACATGAACAGTACACAGCTTTGCATTTATATTTCCTTAGAAACAAACCACCCTGGATAGGATAGCGACTCCAGAGCCTGGTACTCCTATTTCATCCTTTCTCCCTAAGAAAGAACTAACATCCTTTCCACTAAATAAGCACAAGAACCCAACCATCCGATTGTATATATCCATAAATATCCCTTGCAGAAACACTCTTTCTTAAACTATTACTATACTTATTTCAAATGCTGGAGAAGCCATCTTGAGATAAGCAGTATCCAGTTAATTACTAACTAATTAATTACTATTTTTCTCTCCTTAGGTCTTCCACAATCTTAGTTGTACCAGTCATTGAACCCGTAGGAGGCAGTTTTACTGTAATTAATTACTATTTTTCTCTGTTTAGGTCTCATCGATCATCTCAGTTGTTCCAGCAACAGAACCGGCAAAGATGCAGTTCTACTCTAATCGATCACTATTTTTCTCTCTTTTGGACTTCACGATCATCTTAGCTGTGCCAGCAAGGATGCAGTTTTACCATAATTACATACTAATTTTCTCTCCTTAGGTCTTCTAGATCGTCTTAGTTTTTCCAGCCATCGAACCAGCAGGAGGCAGTTTTACTCTAATTAATTACTATCTTTCTTTCCTTAGGTCTTTTGGATTATAATTGTCTTCTTTCCAGCTATCAAGCCAGACATGAGAGAACAAGGAGATGAATGGAGTTTTAGCATTCTGTTGTTGGCGTGGTCACTGTGAATGGCGTCACATGTCTGATGGCTAAATTGGGTAAATTATGGAAACATTTTTTTCTCAAATATTTTTTAAAGTTCGTTTTTATGTGTACTATTACATGAAAATTGATTGTTTCTTTAGTATAAGGAATGACAAAAATAAATTTTCTATTCAGATTATGATAGCACTTTTCATAATTTAGTGTTGATTTTTAAATAAATGTGGTTCATTAAATAATAATATTTTTCTTTTCTTTTTTATGTTGAGATGATCATATTGTTATTTTATTATTATTTACATTGTTATTCATTTTTCAGGAACATATAATGTGAGGATATACCTCCTCTCAACTTCTTCATGGGTTGTCGCTGTACTGAGGAGGTATCCTGTATCCAAGCCACTCATTGACAGAAATGCTCCTCTTGATGATCACAAGTTACCTGCTGGACAGCTGCTTCCCTCATGGATCAACAGGACACGGGACGAACTTCAAGCAGAAAAAAGCTAGGACTTTTTCTTAACATGTATTTATGGGCCTTTACTCAAACAGAATTAAGTTAACTAAAATAACTACAATGGCCTTGAGCTAAACATAGAAAAGATAAATCATATGGGATCCTTAATTTTTATATATTCCAAATAAAACAAAACAACTATGTTTGAGATGGTCCATAATCTCTGCCCACTTTGGAAAATTCATGTTTTTTCAAATCCAGGTGTGTAAATATGAAACTGAAGATTTTGTATAGAGAATACAAGTCGCATAACAATTGAGAATACAAGGTTTCATCTTTACAGACCTGGTAATTGGTAGTGTTATATGCATGTATATAGTAGACAAGAGCTTAGCCAACTAAAAACATTTTGCCTCAAAACGGAAGAGGGGGCAAGTTTTTAAATTTAATTTATTTTAAGCGGAGGGTGTCCTTTTTTTCGTAAATAGTTTCTTTTAAAATGTTGAAATAGAAAATCCACCTGTCACTGTCTATCAGTTTTCAGTAGATTTGGGATTATATTTGTTGCTATTTATGGTTTCTATGTCATCATCGGGGAAATGGTCAGCCACCCCAACTCTCCTTTCCCTGGCTAAGCTCATGGTGCATGTTGTGCAGTAGATGTGTATAGTTGTTTTGATTTTGATATGTTCCTCGTTGCTATTGCTTCTCACTATTCATTAGATTAACTTTCAAAACTGTAATAATTAAAAATTAGCATATTTTAAATAAAATTCATTCAGATTTTATCAAAACATCAATTCATTTAGTTTTTATGGTAGTTTTTTGTGAGTATATTGAAAATGATTGAATTAATTTATTTCTCTTCGGTTCGTTAAATAATTAAACATTATTATTATTTTTTATTAAATTATGATTATTTAGTACTAAATTATTTGAATGTGAGAGGTGATGGCAAATTTCAGGATCTCCACACTCCAGCGGGAAACCCCTCTCATTAGACAAAAAAATTTTCTTAGAGAATGTTAAATAAAATAAATTTCTTATGCGATAATACTTGTATATCATTATGCTATTATCTGTTGACTTTCTTTAGTCTTCTTTTTATTTATTTACTTACATATTAGATACAACAAAAGTTCAATTATCTTTTTATAGAAAATATTAATAAACTTACTGTTAATAATTTTAAAGTATATTTCACTTTTTTTAAATACTCAATAGAATTTAAGATTTTCAGAAATTAGATTAGTTAGGTACTCGTCATGAGGGGGTTGAGGAACTTCAATGAACTGCAGACGACAAAGAAAAACAGCCATGTGAGTACTATATATTTTTATTTTTAGTGTTGTTAATTTTTTCATTTCCATTGTGGGCAGATTTTTTGCATGAAGCATGTGCATGCTATTTATTTTTATATGTATACAGCGGCTGCCTCCTCTCACAATTAATTACATAGCTTATTTATCACTTTATAACAGTGAAAAAAATTTTATTAAGATTTTTTTTAAAATTAAATTTATTTAATTTTTATTTTCAAATCTGCTTAGTGTCTGTAAAACAATTCAATTAATTTATAACATATAAAATAAACATGCTATTAGTTGATGTTTCATTTTTATTATTGAGTATCTTTCAATTGATATTTTTATTTCTCACCAATTCGTTAAAAATTTAGTATTAACAAATTAAATTATGTTTTTTTTTTTCATAATAAATTTATCATTTCAATGTGAGAGGTTAGGCAGATTTCAGGATATTTAGTCTGCAGCTACCAACTCAACTCTACTCATTACACACAATTTTTCTCATTAAATATTTAAAAGAAATAATTTTTACAATTAAATGATTAAATAGATAGGGAAATAATATCATTATGATATTGCTATATTTTGTTTCACTATT